>JAIPMN010000817.1:0-37309 GCA_020650975.1 Apostichopus californicus | reverse complement strand
ATTCGCACAACACTGTTTATTACCCATGACAAGACAAACGGTTTAACAAATGATCTTACTTTTACGACAGAAGCTGCTCCAACAATTGAAATGGGAACTTTCGAAGCAACAGAGTCAACTGATGACAAAACCTCAGATTCTCCTATCAGATCAATAACATCAGCCTATCCTCCTACAGTAGAGTCAACAATTGGTACAGACAGTCAGCAAAATGAACGAACTAGTGTTAAAACTGAATCATTTAGCAGATTTGGAACAACTGAAGTGCATCCATCTGAAGGTCGCACAACACTGTACATTACTCATGACAAGACAATCGGTTTAACCAGTGATCGTACTTTTACGACAGAAGCTGCTCCAACAAATGAAATGGGAACTTTTGAAGCTACCAAGTCGACTGATGACAAAACCTCAGATTCTCCTATCAGATCAATTACATCAGCATATCATCCTACAGAAGAGTCAACAATTGGTACAGACAGTCAGCAAAATGGGCAAACGAGTGGTAAAACTGAATCATTTAGTAGATTTGGAACAACTGAAGTGCATCCATCTGAAGGTCGCACAACACTGTATATTACTCATGACAAGACAAACGGTTTAACCAATGATCGTACTTTAACGACAGAAGCTGCTCCAACAATTGAAATGGGAACTTTCGAAGTAACCGTGCCAACTGATGACAAAACCTCAGATTCTCCTATTAGATCAATTACATCAGCATATCCTCCTACAGAAGAGTCAACAATTGGTACAGACAGTCAGCAAAATGAGCGAACTAGTGGTAAAACTGAATCATTTAGCAGATTTGGAACAACTGAAGTGCATCCATCTGAAGGTCGCACTACACTGTTTATTACCCATGACAAGACAAACGGTTTAACAAATGATCGTACTTTTACTACAGAAGCTGCTCCAACAATTGAAATGGGAACTTTCGAAGCTACCGAGTCAACTGATGAAAAGACCTCAGAATCTCTTATCAGATCAATTACATCAGCATATCCTCCTACAGTAGAGTCAACAATTGGTACAGACAGTCAGCAAAATGAGCGAACTAGTGGTAAAACTGAATCATTCAGCAGATTTGGAACAACTGAAGTGCTTCCATCTGAAGGTCGCACAACACTGTTTATTACCCATGACAAGACAAACGGTTTAACAAATGATCGTACTTTTACGACAGAAGCTGCTCCAACAAATGAAATGGGACCTTTCGAATCAACCGAGTCAACTGATGGCAAAACCTCAGATTCTCCTATCAGATCAATTACATCAGCATATCCTCCTACAGAAGAATCAACAATTGGTACAGACAGTCAGCAATATGGTCAAACTAGTGGTAAAACTGAATCATTTAGCAGATTTGGAACAACTGAAGTGCATCCATCTGAAGGTCGCACAACACTGTTTATTACCCATGACAAGACAAACGGTTTAACCAATGACCGAACTTTAACGACAGAAGCTGCTCCAACAATTGAAATGGGAACTTTCGAAGTAACCGTGTCAACTGATGACAAGACCTCAGATTCTCCTATCAGATCAATTACATCAGCCTATCCTCCTACAGAAGAATCAACAATTGTTACAGACAGTCAGCAATATGGTCAAACTAGTGGTAAAACTGAATCATTTAGCAGATTTGGAACAACTGAAGTGCATCCATCTGAAGGTCGCACAACACTGTACATTACTCATGACAAGACAAACGGTTTAACCATTGATCGCACTTTTACTACAGAAGCTGCTCCAACAATTGAAATGGGAACTTTCGAAGCTACCGAGTCAACTGATGAAAAGACCTCAGATTCTCCTATCAGATCAATTACATCAGTATATCCTCCTACAGTAGAGTCAACAATTGGTACAGAAAGTCAGCAAAATGAGCGAACTAGTGGTAAAACTGAATCATTTAGTAGATTTGGAACAACTGAAGTGCATCCATCTGAAGGTCGCACAACACTTTACATAACTCATGACAAGACAATTGGTTTAACCAATGATCGTACTTTAACGACAGAAGCTGCTCCATCAATTGAAATGGGAACTTTCGAAGCAACTAAGCCAACCGATGACAAGACCTCAGATTCTCCTATCAGATCATTTACATCAGTATATCCTCCTACAGTAGATTCAACAATTGGTACAGACAGTCAGCAAACTGAGCAAACTAGTGGTAAAACTGAATCATTCAGCAGATTTGGAACAACTGCAGAGCATCCATCTGAAGGTCGCACAACACTGTTTATTACCCATGACAAGACAAACGGTTTAACCAATGATCGTACTTTTAAGACAGAAGCTGCTCCAACAATTGAAATGGGAACTTTCGAAGCAACCCAGTCAACTGATGACAAGACCTCAGATTCTCCTATCAGATCAATTACCTCAGCATATCCTCTTACAGTAGAGTCAACAATTGGTACAGACAGTCAGCAAAATGAGCAAACTAGTGGTAAAACTGAATCTTTTAGCAGATTTGGAACAACTGAATTGCATCCATCTGAAGTTCTCTCGAACCATTTAACTACAGACGGAACCGAAGAATACACGGGCATCTATGGAACATTTGTGTTTACATCAAATGACGAAACAACACCGGAATCAAACACTGAATCTACAATGGTTTCTAATATGAATGATCCACCCTGGGAAGCAACTGGCCGAGGGATGACTGTTCCATTTACTTCAAGGAATGTTGAGCAGACTTCTGTTAGCCTTAATATCCCCAAAACAACACTCATGTCAAGCAAGAAAACTGTTGAAACCACTGGATTTTATACAAAAAGTACATCTATGTACCCTGATATTTCAAGTCCATTAGTAGCTACAATAGCTGACGTGTCTCCTAGTCGGCAATATGATATTAGATCTACTCCGCCTGATAATAATTTTGAAACTACGACAAGTAGGGCATACCATACACCTAGTCATGCACAGGACAGCTACACTTCTGGAGAGAAAAGTACAACTTCGACATACCCGAACAGATCATCGAATAGTCGCGTAACTGAGAACCTCTATACCACATGGCAGAGAAGTACTCAATTACATTTACAGAATGTATCAGGCACTGTGGTTAACAAGGAATACACCACTCAGGATTATTTCAGTACATCTTATCAGAGTACTGCAGAACAAGGTATGGGCACTTGTTGTAGATTATGTATACTTCAGGATTCCCCCACTCATTCCTTCACATATGGTGTTGAAACCATTATTATATAATTGTATGGAAATCAGAAAAGTAACAACCCGCCCACGCAGTAAATTAGAAAATAGCCACTGAGAGGGCAATAAAAAAAAATTAAAGCTGCCCATAAAATAAATTAATAATAAATTATTATTTAGGTCACTATTCTGAATTTCTTTATCGGGGTTCTTGAAGCAAGATCTCAAAGTTTTGCTCCAAGATTACTTTTTGGGGCTTGCTGACATCATGGCATAACTTCTTAGCCATAACCTTTAACTTTGTAACGTAAAGTATGTATTCTCGATAAACGTTCTGTTGTCTTATCGTATAGTGTCTTGTCCAATGGGATTGGGCTCATGTCAAGATGGAAGTTGTATTCCCGAAGAATATTTTTGTGATCTTTGGCCTGGCGATTGTCCTGACTTCTACGATGAAAGCGTTGCTGCAGGATGTCGTGAGTGACTATTTTTATGAAACGGTTCACAATTGTAGCCCCTCCTTCTAAGATTAATGAAGCTAGTAGCCAAACTTCTTATTTTTACGTTCCTAGTTTGAATATGCACGCAAGGACGAAACATATCGATTTGCAAAGGCTTTGATTTTACAATTATGCTTTCATATGTAGTGGCGTTTAGTGATGGAGGAAATTTCTTTTCAACATTTTTATTTAGTGAATGACTAAGAATTTATAACTATGGTTATCGTTTAACTTTCAAATTGTACTACCCCAATACACGTCACAGAACGTTTTGCTTTAGCTCACTCACAAGTTAGTCATTCAAAATAATTGATCTGCTCGCATCTGGCGAAGTATTTCAAATATCACATCTTTTCTATCTTTCCTTTAACAGCACCATGTAATGAATCAACAGAATATAGATGTCCCGAGGGTCTATGTATTCCCCAGTCTTACCTCTGCGATGCTTATCCCTATGATTGCGCTAATAACTTTGATGAATCAGATGAAATGTGTGAAGGTATTCTTGCTGGGTTTTTTAAACTACTTGTGATTCACTTATGATTGGATCTTTTGGAGCGATGTGCCAATAGCAATATTTTTAGAAGTGCACTTTTTCTCAACAAACCCCATCAGTTTGTATGCAGCATCTCACGATAGCAGTCTACTTCAACATTGTAGGGCGAGTTTTGGTTAACGCCCTTGCTTGAAAGATCTGGATTTGTACTCGAATTAGAAGGATATCGTAATCATTGGTTTGTATTATTGCCGGCAATTCAAATACATGTTACACGTTACATGTCATTGGAATTCTTTACTCATGATTCAACATTGCTTTGAGAGAAGAAGAGAATAAACCCACGCAAAGTCAACGTGAACTTTAAACCGTGTGTTTTGCTTGATCAGCGAAAATCGATAATTTAAAGAGTTCCTAACGTATACTTTCAACCCCTTACTTTTTTGTTCCATTTACCTCACACTAACAGATGGATTGGATATATTTTACACAACAGTATAGACAAACACATGTTAGTCAAAATGTTTTTTGTTCTAAAAATGTAACCATTTGATATGTCTTCGACCAAAGATAATGTTAGATATTGTATTTTCGAGAATATGAATTGACTTTGCTTATTGATTAACTTGTTCTTTTTTATTTGAATGACAAAGTGGGTAGGATGTCAAATATCCCTTAATTGTGAAATCTGCCAGAAATCGGCTAGCTAAGCTAACCCATATATGCAATTTAAATGTTCATAACACTCTGGTTAGCTTTATTTACAAAAGTATGTTAAAGTATTACCAATATCTATCTACATCCAGAGCTATTGCCATTTATTTCATTTTGAATATTTTTGTTACAGGAACATGCAGAGGTATCGAAGCACCAGTAAATGGTGTGGAAGTTGGTACATTCAAGTATTTTTACAAATCCGGAGAGAAAGCAGAGTTTGCCTGTTTGTCAGGTTACACTCTTGTTGGAACGGATACTTTATACTGCCAAAATGGCACTTTTAACAGTTCTGTCCCGACATGCCATGGTAAGCAATATTTGTCTTTAATAGTTCCATCTTATCAGACGTACTGTTCGAAATCCACGTTTAAACTCTCTCGAATTGCGCCCAGGAGAACAGGCTGTTGTCGGTTTATTCATAGACATAATCTTGGGATTTCGGGCATTATTTGTACTACAAGATTCATATTGCAGACAAGTGAGAAAGTTTGGGATTTTAAAAGATCTGGTTTTATGATAGTTTATGTTAACTATGTAATTAAATATACAATTGGCAATAACGAGAAATCTTCTAATAGCTATAATTACCTACCAATATGTTCATCAGTGTAATGATTACATTATAAGCTACGTGTACTAGTAAATTATATGGAAATACAAAACTGAGCCAAATAAGCTGTTATTTGGCCAACGGTTATCCATTTTTATGCTGTGCGCATTACTTTGATGTTGTCATGCTGCAGTGCATATAATTTATATTATTTCACGTGCCTTCAATTCATAATAATTATCAGATGTAGCATTTTTTTACTCATGACCTGATGCAAACACAGGCTGTCTAAAATCCATTAATGACAGACATTAACTGTTTCTACTTTGCGAAATACAAACTCGAGCAATATTTTAATGATCGCAACCTGGTATTAAACTTGCTATAAAGTGATTATTCAATGCGTCTGATTAAATCATATCATAGAATGGTACTCACGGACAGTTAAAAGGCAAGTCAGTTTATTATTTCCTCCACAGTCAACTGTCCCCCACCTCAGCCTCCTGTCTACGGTGACTACTCTGGATCCCTTAATCACGGAGAAAGTATCGTATTCACCTGTGACGATGGCTACGTGGTCACTCCATCTTCATCGAAAATCATTTACTGCCAAGATGGATCCCTAAATGATACAATACCAACTTGTGAAGGTATTTGTCAGTTGCATTTAGAAGTCAACTTACAAAAGTTAAAATATTTATTAATCAGAAACACAATAAATAAGTTGAACAAAGGTAACGTCTTTTAATTGCATAGTTTGTGTGGCCTGCAATGGTGATTATTTCTATTCTCGAAAAGTTCTTTATATGTTTAATTAATAGGACAATATTATTTCATATTTTACTTCATGGGATTCCTGACTGATATTGTACCTTTTTTTTTGCAAACTTAAACAACAGAACTTGATGAGTGCACGTCGTCACCGTGTTTGAATGGAGGAACATGTATTGATTCTATCAATAGCTATCTGTGCGCATGCACGGAACATTGGATGGGTACACTGTGTACACAAGGTACGTTCTTTCAGTTCGATGCACAACTGTCTAACCTATTTCTGTGTAAAGTGCATTTTATGACACACCCTAGGTACTACTAAATAGCATTACATTGCGTGTTATTAGATTGCTTGTTGTCCCGTGTTGTTAGTTTTAAGTGTATTGATATTTCGAAACGACTAAACCTGTTCAAGTTTTATCGACATGCTGTGACACTTACTCTTACATTCAGCACCATGACCTCCCCATGTGTAGAATAGTAGTGATGGAGTATGAAGCTCTCTGATAATATGATAATAGTTTCCCAGTGCATCCATATTCAGAAGTTTATTATGCTGACAACGTCGGTGAGACTGTTACTCAGTTTAACCCAAAACATAGCTGCAAATCTTGATGACGTTATGGTCTTAAATGCAAAGTCACATGATGTGCAGAAAAAAACTACTTTGTCACAATTTTAACGTTACTCTGTAGAATTATGCTCCTCGGTTGTGCATATCTTGTTTACATAGTAATTATGCAGTAATTTAGAGTTCCTCGGCATCTAATAGATTATAAAAGATGTAATATGTGTAGAACCTGCGGTAAAAACGTTGGTGCGTAATTGTATAAACATCGTTTTCTTATCCTCCAAAACAAAGCAAATGTGTCAATAAATCATCTTATCACTCCGTTGTAAATAGTTTAAGCAAGCAATTATTACCCAAAGTAATAATTCCATATTTTAAGGTTTCATAGTGAAAGATTGACATATTGCCTCTTTTCGTTACTAGACGTCAATGAATGCTTCAACACATCTCTGAATCTTTGCGATGAGAATGCGGATTGTTACAATACCAATGGATCGTATAATTGCGTATGTAAGGATGGATACAAGGGTTCTGGCTTTGTGTGCAGAGGTGAGTCAACATACAAGATATCAGAGTTACATCAAACCGATTGTAATATGTTACCAATATTACGTATTGCAACAAGGAATGGGACTTCCGGGTATTGGCTCGACCAATGAGGGACATTTTGCAGTTAATAACTTGATCTTCTATGAAAGAGATCAAATGCACGCGATTTATTTCTCATGTAGTGTGTAGACAGGACTGACGAGAAGGGGTTACGGCCCAGGACCCGGGTCAAGTAATGGAGAAATATGGATAAATAATACTTTCATTCTCATAATATACTTTCGACGCTCCTGTGTGTACATGTCATTAAAAAGATTAGAATGCTTAAAATGTACAGCCGCGTCACTGATTTTGATCCAAACCCATTTGTCTTCAACTTTGAAATCCATCTAGTTAATGGATCATGAGATTCTGTCCTGAATTCTTACTGTAAGTTTTTTTATTTTTTGGTTAAAGGTATCCCTTATAACTTTCTAAATTATAAAACACAACTTTGACATTGCTAGTCCGGTGTCCATTCTATGACGAAACATTTCAGTACTTTCGAGAAAAAAAATCGTGTAACTTTTCAATTTTAATATAATTTGGTTAATTTTATTCTTTTGTATTTCAGAGGATTTCTTCTTTCCATATGGCGACTCGGTAGGAGATGATCGGTTAAGCCTCAATCACGAGAACAGTGACAACCAATTCATGGAATTCATATCTGAAACTTTTGAACCACCGGCTGGCTTTCCTTTCTGGAATGAGTTCTTTTACAAGCTTTATGTAAATATGAACTTCTCATAATTTCCTTTTCGAAAAGCGACATAATTGGATTTCATTTTTTAGCTGTCATCATAAGTATGAGTTTCTATAGAATTTGGTTTGTAAGAGTAGACCTTGATAACAGTAAGGATTCCTTATCGCCTCAAGTAGTGTATGTACAGTACAGTGGTTATAAAGATAAGTCGAAATATTGATTAGAGAAATATGCATTATGAATTACTTTAAAGAAATAAAAATAAATAAATTTGTTTTTGTTATACATATCTTAGTTCACAGAGAATGGTGTAATATTGTTTCTGCGAGAGAACGAAGATAAGTACGGCTTCCCTCACCCCTATGAAGGTGGATTTACGTCTGCTGCCACCGATCGTATCGTTGCTCCTTTCTGGGCAGATGCGGATATGACACAAGGGATCGGGGAAGTGTTTTATCAGGTGTGTATTTCAATAACTCACATGTACCATACTTAGAGACCATGTTCATTCTTACATTATCCTTCGACAGCTAATGAAACGCATGGCAGTGCGCGTTTTACCATTTCATAGTCATTGTTTATAATATTCATATATTTGTTGGCTCGTTTTACGAATCCATTCTGATGCAATAGATAGATACTGACTGATTTGGGAATATCGCCGTATGAAGAAGATATTGCTTGAAGAAAAACGAGTTTTCATTCAAGTCTATTTTCTATCCTTGTCAGGTCTATGACTCGAACTCAACAAACTTCACATCAACTAAAGAAGCAGTGTTAACTGAGGCCAGTACCAGAATCAGAGACTATGATCTAACTCTGCTGAGTGACAGCAACGTGACCTTCGAAGCCAATTGGATGTTATTAGTCACGTGGAGAAATGTATCCGCATACACATCGGAATACTTAGCAGATTACGTAAGACAAGTCAATATTTTCTATCCATGGACGATTTATCAACGCCATGTTATGTCTTGAATTGATGTCTTGATGATTGACTGCAATAAAATGATATGTTGGATATTCATGAGTCTGAACAAAATTAAAACATGTTTGTCATAGTCCTTTTCCAATGAAAGTCATGATCACCATTAACCTTCAGTTTTGCAATGTGTGCAGATCTTATAAATGCTCGTGTAGTTGGGGAAGAAATTATTATTTTATGGGTATATTCTTTGCTGGAAACTATCATTAGCAAGCTAATAATTTTCTTTTAACATTTTCCTTTTACAGCCAAATACTTTCCAGGCAGCTCTGATGACTGATGGCATATTTAGCTTTGTCATCTTCAATTACATGGAAGACGAGATGCTCTGGAATACAGACCTCTTGTATTATAAGGACGCTATAATCGGTTATGGTGACGGCAACGGAACCTATGATAATACCCATCTCCAATCACCATTCACCTCACTAACTTCACGCTATCGCCCAGATCAGCTTGTCGGTAACACTAACTTACAAGGACGATGGTACTTCCGTCTTGAAAATAACACAGTGGATACATTAAACCATAAACAGCAATGTCTAGATTGGTACCACAGACAACCAAACCCATCTACTTGGAGTAGGACCCTGGGTACCTGTCCGTGTGGCTTCCAACAAGGTAGAAGCGATAACACTTACTCCAGAAGTAGAAGCGCAGAGCTCAATCAGGCTGATCCGGTGTATACTACAACCAGGCGATTTGATGAAGAACTCCTTGAAGCTATATCTGGAATGGAAGGTTAGTAGATATAACAACAAATATTTAGACTCAAATGTAGGAATACATCAAACAAAAATAGCGAAGAAAATATAGGATTCGAACAGTTCTTGGCATAACCAGATTTACTTTGTTCCTTGTAATATAACAAGGCAAGCGACAGAAAAGAGAAAGTAGTGTAAGTTACATTTGTTTTTCAAGTAATACAGTTTATAAACGTGAAGAAACTAAACTGGAAAACATTTTCAGTAGTAAAACCAGATCGAATTTCTCTTATATTAATAGTTGAATATTGCCTTGAAAATTTCTGGAAATGTTTTTTGTTACTGCACAATATATTATTCCGTTCATCCCATGAGTGAGACCTACTTCACATCTGTTTATTGTTAAATGTTTATGCTAATCAAAAATCGTTCTAACTTTGTCTGCATTTACAGGTGAGCCGTTCTGTATACAGACAACTCTATCTAATGAATTCGGAGCTGGTATGAAGTGCTGTTACCGTGACGACCATTCTCTTATAGAGGGTTATCAGACTTTGTGGAGGAGCAGCTTCATTCAAAGACATCAGTTTATTTATGGAACTTATATTGATGAAGTCAAGAGACAAGATTGGATTGGTGAGTGAAGACAATATTATCTTCAATATGATTAATATGCATTACCTTAAAAATAGAGTTAATTACAAAATTTGAGAGACGCTTGCAACACATTGCAAGATTGTAGTTACGTTTCCATTCAATCAATAGTATTGGTTTGATTTACGTGCCATTACTAGTTTTCACCTGGTATTTTTGCAGTCGATTCGATTGTAACTTATTTATCAAATAAACAAAATTTTCCTAAGTTTTGTATGGAGTTATGAGGAAAGGATTAAATTAAAAGAGGATTTGCCATATTTCATTATTGCACCCAAAACATATCTCTTTTCGAAAGAAAACTTGTAAAAATTATAGAACCATAATGAAATTATACATTTCTTGTTGCTAGCTGTGGACCGATACTTCTCCTTGGGGAGAGTGGGGAGTAACTAGTGCGTAATGTAAACTAATTTTTAAACAATGACTCTTTGAATTTGCATTGTTCTACTTTGGTGGTGCAATTCAGTTTAATGTTCTACTTTTGGACAGATGAAGACCTGGTTCCTCGTTATGATTGTTGTGTAGCATCTCAAGATCCATCATTCTGTGCCTTGTATGAAGAAAAGCGGCCAGCAGGGTCATGTGATGGGTATTTACCCCCTCAAACAGGTGAGATTAATTAATTGTTGTACAATTATTGTACATGCACGTATCTCCTCACAACTTTTGCATCAAGTGATATCCAACCCATTACATCATGGTCACAAGTTGTGCACACAACTTTACTTTTAAAAAGACCTTAACTTCCTACTCCTTTCAATTGAAGAATATCTATGCAACTACCTAGCTAGAATAAGTGAGAGACATGTGCACACAAAACAACACCATTATATTAGGAAATGATCCCGAATCATGTATCCTCCATTGGTGTAGAAAGATCAAAAGTTACATTTTTGCAATATGGAGGACTGATGTGGTTTTTCTTTGTGTGTTGAGATATTGCTGGAGAGAAACAATGATATGAGGAAAAAATAACACAGCAACCCCTTCATGTATGATGTACAAAACGTTATGAGTTTCCATTTTGAAATGGTGGAATTTGTCGAAATATCCCATGTGACTTTTTCTTTGTAGGTTGGATGTTTGGTGATCCTCATATGGAAACCCTAGACAAGTACCCTTACACCTTCAATGGACTCGGAGAGTTTACCCTAGTAGATATAAACAATGGCCAGTTTGTACTCCAAGGGAGAATGGAGCGAGCCTTGACTGAGACTGACATAGCAAATGGAACAGTTTTCACTGGATTTGCAGGAAAACTTCAAAACTCAACGCTGGTGAGATGCTGTTCTAAACTTATCATATTACTAGCACGCCCTAATAAGTACGTTCGTTAAGAACCAGACAAATTGTCTGACTGAGAAAGATACGTTGTAGCAAACACAAGATTTAACTCACTCCTTTACTTACGCTGGTAACATTCTTGCACTGCGCCCCCAATGACCTTATCTAAGGTCACTACCCCCCCTCCTTCCGGATCTATCATTCGGAAGTCTACACGAGTGTTTGACACAGGATTTTTCAACCTTTGTTTCACGGCCGGGTTTGCATTCTTGGTAGACTATTTGAAGGCAATGAAGTTTATATACTCTCCCAAACAGTGCATTTGTGTGTAAGGACTATTGGTTTAACTTCCATGTGATGCAAGCAGCAGCATCTAACCCGAATACAATTAATAATTTGTTTTCGTTAGAAACTATACCTGTTTGAATAAAAGGAAAACATTCCTGTCTTACAATCAGTAAACTTAACTTGTGAAATAATCATACTTTTCTCTATTCTTAATATTTGATTTAACAAGCAATTCATTTATACATTGAACAGTAACGTTTGTACATTTCATTAACTGCTGCACTAGTTGGCAATTGAATAGCGCGCTGTAAATCCATCACTGCATAGACGTAAAGAAATACACTTGAAGCAGTTTCTTACATTGAGAATAGTTTATTTGATCATTTGCTATAAATCATAATAATGATAATAAATATTATATAATTATATAATTATATAATATAATATTATATAATAGCTAATTAATTAATAAGAGTAAACTGTTTACTATTTCAGATCGAGATTTATCTGAATGAAGATCGGACAGATTTTGAAGTGATGGTGAATTCTTCAATTAAGGTCAATAGAACAGATCTAACGAGTGGTATGTGATAAATTCCTTTCATTTTTTGTTCTCCCCTTCCATCCCTTACCAGTCCCCATTCTCGTAACCCCTACCCTCACCAATGGACGTAGGCGGCGGTTCTTACCCCCGTCCGTAGTTATTTGTTGAGCATGCACCAGCTGTAAAATTCGCGGATTTTTGTATCACTTGGCAAACTCCTCAAAAAAAAATGAGTTATCCTTTTCCTTAGCCTAATCTTACATTTTATAATTACAATTCAACCCTTCATAATACAAAGACATATAATTCCTTCATATTCGCACTACATCTCCTATATCCTTCCCACTTTACAGTGCCATTCTATTCGGATGCTGATCCTAACTTCTACATGGAGGTGGATCAAGATAACTTTACCAATGCTAATGGATCAGACCGTCTGGTTGTTTACTGGGTCTATGGAGTCTCGATATCGGTTGCCATGTCAACGCCAGGAATGTTAGATGTTTTCTTTGAGGTGCCAAATAAGTTCAAAGGCAATTCTACCAAAGGCCTGTTTGGTGAGTTATGCAGAACATTCCCTTCGTTATGAAGTTCCTCTAGTCAGTCGGACTCTGTGTAATATAGACTTATAACAGAAGTATCGTGATTTGTTGCTGGCATTGATAAGGTGCAAGAATGAATCTGTTTGCGGCCGAAATGAATCCGTTTTAGGTTTTTTTTTGCATATTCCTATTTCCATTATGAAACATATATGGGAACGAGAAGACCGTTAAATAAGGAGTCGTTGTCCTATTCATAATCAAACAGGTTTAAATCAAATATATTTTGTTGTTGTTTTAAATTTCAGGTGTTTGGAACGATGATATGATGGATGACTTTTTAATGTCCAACGGATCAACTCTCGACACACACGGAAGAAGTAATCTCACTGACAGAGAAGTTTTTACTTTTGGCCAGTCATGTGAGTGTGTTTCAGACTTTTCAATTTTATTCCGCCCTTGTAGAGAGAGAGAAAAAATATTATCTTTGGTGTGATCCAAGGTTTTTTGCTTTAAATGTCCATATCATTGCGAATATTACTATGAGAACAAAAAAAATCAGCGTTTGTTTCATTTCAGTAACGCATGGCACACTTTCATAAATATTAATTATGACATCATGGATTTATTTTTTGGTCTTTATAGGGCGTGTTCCTCCCGAGAAATCTCTATTTTCGTACAAAGATGGCATGACCTGGAATGACTACAATGATGTTGAATTTATTCCATCATTCTTGGATGAGCTGATTGGAAGTTACGAGAACAAAACTCTCTACAATCTAGCTTCAGAAGTGTGTGGAACTGATATCCAGTGTTTGTTTGATTCGTTGGCTATGAGGGATGTATCAATCGGGTTGAGCACCAAACGAACGGGATTTGTTCTACAAGATGATGCACAATGGCTCGGTATGTAATGAGACGAACTATGCTATACTATATGTACTGTATATAACGGTGTCTTGGCACCAGCAAAGATTAGCTCTTTACAAATTAAAAGTAATCAGTTTATTTTACATTGCCTCGCAAATAATTGTGGACTCAGAAGAATTACCCTTTTCTTCCACCACGTGCAAGCACTAAGCCTGTCTAGTATGATGCAATCATTACAACTTAATTACACTGTTTGTGCAGGTTGCAATTCGATATCATTCTCAATTCAGACTGAAAAGCCTCCTGAACATTAAAGACTGCTTTTGAAACATCAACTCTTTACCATTTCAACTATTAGCATGTCGTCAAAACCAATCAATTTCTACCTTAATTTATTCACTTTTTAAACAATTTGTAAACGAGTTAACCAAAATTGTCTACCTCAGCAAGATACGTTTTCCTTCCTTGCATATTACAATTAATTTTTCGATAATTTCTAAAACATAAAATGTTTGTTATACTTTCAAACACATTTTAACACACTCTTTTCATGAATTAGCAGTTTTGTTTTTTCTATCTATCTTTCAAACAGCCAACTTTCCTCCAAATATCACTGAAGGAGAGACATTGCTCTTGGCAGAAGTTGGTGTTGAGAGTCAGATGAGGATAAAGGCGTACGACATTGACGGAGATACTATCTCATTCTCACAACAATATCCTATATCAAACTCTACATTACAACAGATTAGTTCTACTGGTGAGTTTATTCCCAAAAAGTCATTATAATTTCTCTCCACGAACATCATTGAAATTCTGATGATAACATCATTTCCTGTTTCACAGATATCTTTTTAAGAAGGTTCACCACGATAGCTTTAATATGTATAGTAAAACCACTCTATAGACTAACCGTAAAATCTTGCTAAAATATCTGTAATGTAATGTAGTGTAATACTGTTATATGAGATTTACACCCAGTCACTCTTGATAAAAAATTAAACATGTTGTTCCGAATTTTCTTAATTAACAGTCGCCGTATTTACGTGGACGCCAGTTGATAAGGAACCTGTACAAATTGGAATCGTGGCTTCTGATGGGCGAAGTATTTCACTTCTTGTAACCGATGTCATCATCTGTAGCTGTCTCAATGGTGGAACTTGTGATTATGAAAACTTGGTGGACAGTTCTGCCCTCTTGGAAGCTCATTTTGCAGTAAGAGCTCGACTTTTACTTTTCGTAGTGTTTATCTATAGGCTGTCGTAACATTTTAAAGTATATGTGATTCAATAATAAGCAATGACGCCAACAACAACAAAAAATCGTTTGAGAGTAAGTATGACTTCTAAAGTTTACGTCAACTTTCTCTATTTACCAACGAAGTTGCAAACTTGTAAGTTTGTATTTTTCCCTCAATCTCTCAAAGGTCAAGCTATACTGGACTTAAATTGGCCATTTTTGAAGGAATTAAACAATTCGAAAAAGATAATAACGATGTTGGAAATGACATTAAATGTTGATTAAAATGATTTCCTTTATCCTTGATTTCTTGAAGATTCTAGAATTCATTTCATGCGTATTTGATTTAAAAGCATTGTAGGTATGTTGGTTTCGTTTCTGCTTCGTTTGTTTCTACGGACTCGTTTTCGACTTTCTTTTCTTTATACTTAACGCTTATATTTCTTCTGTCAGGTTGCCACTTGCTTATGTCCTCCTGCGTGGACTGGTGACGACTGCAGCGAAGACTACGATGCTTGCCTGGATAACCCTTGTTTCCCAGGCGTTACATGTAAAGATGAAATAGCTCCAGAAGCTAACGCAACCTGCGGCCAATGTCCAACCGGCCTGGACGGCAATGGATTCAAATGTTATGGTGAGGGGATTCATGCCATATTCATTGTGCCTTGTGGTAATCAGTTCCGATTTAAGTACAGTGCGTGGAAAGTAACCCGAGTTGTATGGGGCTTGTCTTTACTCAATGGAGTCAGTTTAGGTCACGTGATGGTAACGCCCACATGAAGAGCTAGGAATGGCTTAACTAGCTTCAACAGATAATGGCAATTATCAATTCAGTCCCGATTCGTAAATGCAAAACATCTTAAGCACATATGCACTCAGACAATGTGATAGACCAAGGCTATAAGGGTATAGTTTGTTGATTTTTACTTAATATTAAATGCAACAAATGAACCAAACGTATTTTGTGGCAAGAGATATTAAACCACGAACACACAAATATCTTTAATATTTCTGAACTTTGTTTAGGGTGTTTAATATTTGTTTCTCTTTTTTCTCTTACTTCTTTCTTTATAGACACCGATGAATGTGTTGAGGCACAATTCAATACATCATGTGAGCAGCTTTGCGTGAATACAATAGGCAGTTTCAGTTGCGATTGTTACCATGGATACAGGCTACATCCGTCAGGAAGAACATGCATAGGTTTGTTAAATATTAACAACTTTCATTAAGTTTAAAAACAAAAAAGAATTTCACTGTATATATGTTCTAGTGTTATAAAAAAAAACTTGAAAATTAATTACACGTGTACGTATTGAACAATTTCAAAGCGTAAAACAGAAGGTTTGGTTTGTTTGCATATTGTTTATGTTTATATTTATTTGTGTTTACTGTTCTTGTCTTATGTAGATGAAGATGAGTGTGACAGCGGGGCTAATGATTGTGACCCAGAGTTTGCAATTTGTCTGAATTTACCCGGATCGTATAACTGTACCTGTCTAGACGGATTCGATGACGTGTACAATAACGGTAGTTCATGTGAAGGTTAGTTTTGCCTTTTTTATTAAATTTGTTAGGAGGATGGTAAAAAAAATGCAAGGATAATGGATAATCTCAAATATATTTATATAAAATACGATATTTAACAATTTATTTACGTTTCAAGTAAACGCACCTTTTGAGGGCTTCATATATGGATACATATATCACTCACCCTTGGCTATGAACAATCATAAAGATATAATCTTCTTTGTTTAGTTAAAGAAAGAACAGAGAAAAATATGCATATTATATTAGACTAAACATATAATCTGCACAACAGAAACTTATTATGAGGAAGGAAACCGAGAATGTAGTTATAAGTTATATCATGCAGTTCTCAGTACCGGACGTGTTTGATGGTCTACATTTCCAAGTTTGTCTATTTTGCATAAATAAGTATGTAACAACAATTGCATGTTGCTATTATCTCACGTTATGTGGTACATTTGTCTTATGTTATAACGATCTCACAACCTTGTTTTAATTTTCTTTGCGAGATCGTCATTGTTTGCAGTTTGTTCATATGATTTTTTAATTTTCTTTCAGATATTAATGAATGTCGGGAGGGTCAAAGTGTATGTCACCCTCAGTCCATCTGTACAAACATTATTGGATCCTTCAGCTGTCAGTGCAGAGATGGATTCGAAGGAAATGGAGTTACTTGTGAAGGTCAGTTCGATTTACTTCCTCGATTATATTGGAAACGATTTTACAAATTATGACTATAAAATGAACTTTGTAATGTTTATTTATGTACTCTTTGAGAACGATTTATGATAGCTTTGATTTTTAACTTAAAAATGCTTCCGAAAATGCCGTCATCATGCAGTTGCTTTCAGCTATACATGTATTTTACGGCTATAAATATATATAGAAATTCCACAACCAAATTAGCTATATGATTCTGGAAAGACCTCTTTTTTTTACGTTATTAATATTATTACTTGCACATATTTATATGATTTATGTGTGTGGCTAGAAGAATTAATTAACTTGTTAACTTGTTTTCTACTCAACTTTTACAGACATTGATGAATGCTCTAGGGGAGTTGGCACATGTGATGGCAATGCATACTGTGTTAATACATACGGCTCTTATATGTGCGTATGTAACGATGGGTGGCAGGGTAATGGTACCTTTTGTGAAGACATCAATGAGTGTTTCTATAGGACTATTGGTTGTCATCCTAGAGCAGATTGTACAAACACTCAAGGAAGCTACATATGTGAATGCCCAGAAGGATATGCAGGAAACGGAATCATCTGTCTCGGTAAGAAACCATGCATTACTTAAATATAAGGGAATGTATAACGCGAGACACTTTTCCTTTAGTTAGTACACGGACATTGTAGAATGGCAGCAGCAGTGTGGCTTTCATGTTATATCCATGCACCCGCTATGATAGGCAGTGACCGATTGGCTTGCTCAGTGTTATTTATGGACCTGACTCGATCAATCAAAACTATAGAAATTAAATTAATCTGTTTTTATTCCTGTTGCACAATCTCATACACGTTGCACCAAACGCTGTTTGAAAAGCAAAGGAGGAAATATTATTTGTTATAAATGGAGTAATATAAGGCGGTGGCTAAACTATATGAAGTAAACGCACGATGCACCTTATAGTTATAATACTAGTGAAAAACTTGCGAGGTAAGCCGCTCACTCGTAAAAGTTTAACTCAGCTACTGTCAGAAAGTTTTTTCTTCTTTTTACCGTCGTCATCATCAATGTAAGGGGGACTGGGACTTAAAGTTGATCAGTTAAGTTGCTTAGATTTCGTTTCTACGCTCTACATAACTTTGGTGGATTGTCTTAATATCCTTTTAAGCCATACGTCGGATGAGGCTGGCATCATTGTATGCAATTGTTCGTCATGCCATGGAGCTATGTTTATAGCTCCATGTTCATGCAAACCGTCATTGTTCCACTGTATACCGACAGCGCTTATTATTACTTCAGTACATAAAGTTTGGAAGGGGTAATCCTCGAAGCCATCTCAGGAATCCTTATGTAAATTTCCTTTCTTTGTTCGACTATTATTGTTCAGTAGGACTGCAATGAGTGCACAACTTTGTGCAGTATAACCAATAGGCTATGTGTTGTTGTGCATGTACAGTACGTACGCAGCCAGAAGCTAGGTCTTCTGTGGAGATACCGTAATGCTGCACGTTGCATGCAGCAGCCATGTTTTTCAACATCGTGTAACTTGTTCATGATGTAAGTTTGTCATGTTGTAACTTCGTCATGTTGTACTTTCTTATTTTGTTGGTTTGTCACGCTGTACGTTCGCTACTGAGCACATTCTCATGTGTCATGCAGTAATTCGTCTTTTTGTAACTTCTCTTAGTAATTAAGTTCGCCATGTTTTTTAGCCTAATGTTATTACTGTAACAATATGACACACTTACAACTGCGTGTATGTCATTAGTACTTCGTTTTGACTGTTCCTATAATTGACCAAATAGCATTTCAATATGTTTTATGAAATTATTGTAGAATCCAAGCAGTGATAATTTTTGTTTTCTAATGTCATTCAGTGAACACTTTCCACACGTTTCCAAAGACAACTTCCCTAGGAATATTCAAGAGGTTCACCAAAGCATAAGCAACATCATCTTCAGGTCAATTTATGGTGCACAATAGCAACATAATTATTCCTTATACACAGTTTATAGTCGCCAACATCTTGATAATTTCCATGTGTAGTCATCGTCCTTTGAACTGACTTAAGTGATCATGACCATTCTAATTTTGAGGCGTGTTCCGTTCTAATGAACAGAGCCCAAGTTTAACAAACTTACATTCTTCAAGATCAATTAAACAATTATCATCAGTTACTTATTTTTTAATAAGTCCATGATTATTCATTTTCACTCCTTTCATGTCTTTGTATTGATATTTTGATTTTTTAGATACTGATGAATGTTCAGATGGGTCTGCAACTTGCTCCGGAGGGTTTTCCTCTGAATGCCTCAATGCCGTCGGCAGTTACACATGCAGGTGCTTAGAAGGCTATGAAGATGTCAATGGGTCCTGTCATGGTAAGCAACACATGGTTCTATTTTACTGAATTAAATTTATTACAAGACTACTTGTGCAGATTTATGACAACCAACAGGGCAAGTTACAAGACAAAGAAAACGAAATAGGTAAAGAAAATCAGTCGCCATAGAGAGGCAAAAATTTTGAAAGTACAGATATGAACCAAACTTTGATTTGGCAGTCTTATATATTTCTAATGTCCCCCTCTGGACCACCATGCAAACCAGAGAAATTTTAATTTGTTTTTGTGTATTGCTCAACCCATCTTAATGAAATGTAACTTTGTGCTGATCCTCAATCAAATTTTTTAATAAAAATTGTAAATTTTCTGTTTCAGATACAAACGAATGCGAGGATTCACCATGCGCTGAAGAGGCAGTCTGTACCAACTCAAATGGTTCCTTTTCTTGTTCTTGTGATGAAGGATTCATGGGAAACGGATACTCGTGTGAAAGTAAGATTTTATTTCTTCAGTGTTAAAGACTGTTCTTATGCATTTTGAAAAGCTGTCTCATCTGAGTGATCTCCATATGTGCACCATGTTGTGTCATCCATACAGATTATGTGTTTTTTAAGTAGGCAGTGGAAATGTTTGCTGCAAAATAAATGATTTTTTTTAAATAATACAATTTTTATCATGTCTTTTTGCCTCTGGATGATAGCTTTTTTTTTAATGCATCTAATTTGCAAATATTCTTAATGTCTTCAAGGATGCCATACAAGGTATTGTATAGTGCTTTTTGTTATTATTAAAGCCTGTTTAGTGATTTTTAGTCTCATATGATATCTAACATAATTGACTAGTCACTTTTGATCGAGGGAGTGCCTCAAATTCAATTTGATGATGTTATTTGATGATGTAACATTTTCTTTTGTTTCGCACACAGATATTGATGAATGCACCCTACAAAATGACAATTGCACCCAAGTTTGTAACGATGTATCTCCAGGATTCATTTGCGGTTGCTATGACAACTTTGAGCTCCAACCAGATGGAGTAACCTGTACAGGTACAGAATTAATTATGTTAACATTTGTTCTGCTTCATTTCATTTTGAATTTTTTTATAATAAGACTGGAATTCATAGGTACAGATGTGACTATAAGAATTAAGCTTAGATAAAAAAGAATCAGGTGGGACATAAATTGTCCCTACCAAAGACTTTATTGTGAAAACTTTAGATTAACACAGTAAAGGCTGGCAACACCAAATTGCAATTCTTAAAACACTTTTCTAATACATCATTAACAGCATTTGATCCCATGACTTTCTCAGATAAACCATTCCAGCTTCATTCAAAACACCCTCTGTGAAAAGCACTTATAGGTTTCAGGGAGAACATCAAAGTACTAACATAGCATTCACAACAAATCAAATGTAATATCGCTTTATTCATACCAAAGAAAATATAAAATATTGAAAAGTATGCCTCATTTTGTATTGAGCATGATGTAAGTATGCATCATTATTGTATGCTGCTAACTTGATCTCACAATACAGTTATTGTTTTCTTGAATGCCTAGTATGCCAATTGACATTGTTATGAATAATATTTGATGTTCAATAATCAATACCTTATTCATATTTACCGATCTCTTAGCTGAGACATCTTGCACCAATGAGAACCTCTGTGTGAATGGACAGTGTTACTATGACGTCAGTACAGAAGAGGACACCTGTGTCTGTTTGGCTGGTTATCAGCTCTCTCCATCTAATGCTACCATTTGCCAAGGTAGGAATAAACAACATTTTACTTTCTTTGGCTTTAGCCTTTGCAACATGTAATAGCTTTGAAAATGGAAAATAAGTAACAATGACAGGAAAGGAAATAAGTTAAAGATAAGTAGCTACAATCAAACAGTAAATATTTCATTGAATGTGACAAACTGTAACACACAAAGCATTTCTTAAAATCGCTGAATAATCCATCCGCGTGTGCTAGGCATTGTTGGCTTCTCCTAGGTGACAGTTTGTTTTTAAAAGTGTGTTTCCTCATGCAAAAAAATTCAGTCAAAAGAATAACTTTCAGAAATGTATTAGATCGTCACGGTTTCCATTGAACAATCAAAGATTTGTTTAAGATTTTACAGTGAGAGACAGGAGGGTACAAAATGATGTTGCGAATGGATTACGATTGCATAGGTTTATTTAAAATGTTATCATGATTACGTATGCATATTCAGTCTATGGTAATTTATTTGTAAGTAATGTATCATTCCAATCTGTATTTCCTAGACGTCAATGAATGTGAGCTCGGCAACAGCTGTGATGCAGACATTGGTATCTGCAACAACACCTTACCTGGATATTCATGCTCCTGTAAAGCAGGCTACACCCTAGCTGAAGATGAGAGAACGTGTCAAGGTAATTATATAAATTCTCTTCCCACAAACCAGTTAACCATCAGAATCACAGAGACTGACAAATGGCAAACTTAAAAGGTCTATTTCCCCCTCCCTATCTGTGTTGCCACCCTTAGCTTGCCTTCTATTAACTTTGTCATCCACAAGTCTATAAAATCTGCCCTTTAAAATCATATCCCTCCTCCCACCAATCCCCACTCCTCTCCCTTTACAGAAAAGAAGCACTGTTGTTGTGGGAACAGAATCTAATTATGTTTAGGTACTTTCCAACTAGAAAAACAAATTTAATACAGTTGTAATGTCATAGTTGCAGTTAATGACAATTTTGAGAAAAACAATTTGATCCTAGTTTTAAGTTGATTGATTTATATTTTATTGTTGTTTTTTCTTAGATATTGATGAATGCGAATCATCTCCCTGTTCTGTGTTTGCCGACTGTACAAACACACCAGGCAGCTATCTCTGTGAATGTCAGCTTGGTTACTATGGCAATGGAAGCAGCTGTGTAGGTAAGAAAACGTTCACCCAGAAATAACAATCATGTTACCCCTAATGTGTTCTCTGTTATTTACCTTAATGATGATTTTGTATTATTGTTATTCTTGGTAATTTTAAGACTATATAGCTATATATATCTTAAGAACGTCATCTTGATTTTATTCTTCCCAGATATTAACGAGTGCGAAGTTGGCGAGTCCACATGTTATTCCAATGGAACCTGTGTATTAGAGCCAGTCTCTTGTGATCAAAATGCACATTGTATAAATACTAATGGATCTTATGAGTGCTCCTGCAGTGCCGGGTATCGAGGAACAGGGCTGGATTGTGTTGGTAAGTTGTCACTCATTTTACATGTTAATAATTCTAGAAATAGGTTTATTTTGCTTTCTTGAAGCCTGATGTTGTTACAATGGCATTTTACATTAACATTCTTGTAGTGTGCTAATTATAATTTTACATTCATCTGATGAATAATTTTCAGAGAATGTTAGCAATTGTTATAGAGGACATGTTTGTACCCCCCCCCCACCCCTCAATGAAGAAAGCAAAGAAAAGAAAACCAATAACTACACATTAGTGGCAGTTAAATGTTATTGTTTCATCAAATTTTTTAACACATGTAGTCAAAAGTGGCTACATATTATGTATCACTAAGGTTTTGTCAATTTTAAAGTAGATGAATATTTTCATACCAACTTTTCATTACTTTTATCCACCCCTCCCCTCCCAACTGCCTTGAGAGGAAGAAATCTGTAAATTGTCAAAATGAGGGTCACCATGGTGACCCTTGAATTGACCAATTATAACTGAATAAATGAGATTTTATTTTTGAATCCATAGATATCAATGAATGTTTCGAGGAGTATTGTCACAGTAATGCAGACTGTATCAATTTGGAAGGCAGCGTGAACTGCACCTGCGTTGCTGGTTACCATGGAGATGGCATCTCGTCCTGTCTGGGTAGGTCATTAATTATTACAAAAGTATATTTTCTATATATTTTTCTTGTAATTGGTAATTGATTCCCATCAGTCAATGTACCATATACAAATGGGAGAAGCTACACCAAGAAAACAGACATTTAAGGGTGATGTGACTTCATATTTCCAAAATGCAATATTCATGTGATGTTGAACTATAGTATTTGTGTCATTTGTAAAACTTTATTTTTATTTATTTTTATTTTAATCTAATATTACACCGTCGGGTTCCATTGTGACTACGTGATTGGTGGAAAACGCTGATTGTTTTCTCGACCAAATATTTTCTATGGAAATGTTTAGATGCTGAGATTATGCTGAGATTATCATTTGCTGAGATTATCATTTAACAATATGTAGCAACTTGATCACTTAATTCAACATTTTGCAACACTGCTAACATCAGAATTTTTTGGCAGCAAATTGATAAATTGCAGTAAAGTTGTAGAAAAAGACATTTGACCTTAATGTATTTCTCTGTGCATGGCTTCTCTAAAGATCGTTGCCTATAAAACTTGGCCTATCGATATAACTTAACAAGTACGTCTCTTCTCTGTAGATATCAATGAATGTTTGGACCACACAGTGTGTAATGCTATGGCCGACTGTGCCAATACCAATGGATCCTATATATGTAAGTGTCCAGACGGGTACCGCGGTAGTGGTGTCAATAACTGCACCAATATTAACGAATGCCAAGAGAACCTAGATGATTGTGATATGAGAGCAAGCTGTGCGGACACGGACGGGAGCTATAACTGTACGTGTGGTGATGGCTACACTGGAAATGGAACCACATGTGAAAGTAAGTTATGTCATTTCACAATTCATCTTGGTATATTTTGTGTGGGAACCCTCATCAACAGGAGAGGTGTATAATCACCAACACACATGTAGTTGAAGTGGCCTGTGGTTTGGGTCAAAGGTCGAATTAACCCATAGTGGAACATTTGCAGTTGTAAGGGTATTAAAGGAGACCTGCCGTACCACATCTCTGCCACCTGCATGCCAGATACAATAGCATAGATCTACACACTCTCTATTAGAATCCTTAAGCTACTGTCCACTACAGTTATTTGCCCCGCCCCTGTCTCCAACACCCCCCCCCCTCCCACCACCTACACACCCATCTCTATTTAAAAGGAATCAACATTAGAGAAGACTTGTACCCAACCATCATCTTTAACTTATATGACAGAAATCTTTGTGAAGAACAACTCCCTCAAACAGCTCAGGAAAATCTTGTTCTGTTTGTGAGATTACCTCGTCATGTCTGCAAGCTGTGAATTTGTGATGTCATAGTGCCACTAGGATCTGAAACTGTTTTCTCTCTGTTTATTTGTCATTTCATATTTGCAAGGTGAAATATTACTGTTTTGAAAATGCCATCATATTAGGTCATATTACCAGCTTCAATACTTTTGATACAGCATCTACAAAACCCATCTTCATTATAGAAAATAAACAGAGTAATAAATCAATCAAAACATAAACAAAAGCATATGTGGCTCGATGATGTCATATTTAGACTTGATGCATGTGAAGAAACATTAATTATCTCCCAAATGGAACAACATTTTTTTGACAGATGTTCATGGTAGTTTTCACTATTTCACAGATCAATAGCATTTGGGATTGTGTCTCCTTTAATAAACATCAGGTGTACAGTTAACAGGTTTTGAAAAACTAATTGGCTACTGAGGCTGTCACTTGATATTGTACTTTACTTTTTAGTAAGACCGCTTCTATAACCTAGCTACGGTCACTGTCATAACAGAAATCTTGCTGTTAAAGGCCTCCAAACTCTTGCCAAAGCTTTGACTATCTACATCATATTGTCATCTTAAATTGTGCTTATGTGTTTAACTCATGTTCATCTTGATCAATTTTTTGTAGATATTGACGAATGTTTGATCGGAACTAACAATTGTGATGAGTTTGCCGAGTGCGAGGATCTGGATGGGTCCTACACTTGTCGGTGTATGGAGGGGTACTTCAGTGACATCATAGCCAGAGAGGGTACATGCTATGGTAAGTAAATTGCTGCACACTTTCAGAATAAACTACCCGCAAAAATTTGGAAGTTAAACACTTATGGAAAATTGATACATTGATATTATAGCTAATATATCTTTAATTGATTTTCCTAGATATTGACGAGTGTTCGTACGGTCTTGAAGACTGTGACGATAGTTCAAGAGCCTCGTGCACCAACACCAAAGGATCGTTCATCTGCCAATGTAAAGATGGCTTCATGGGAGATGGCTATAACTGCACAGGTCAGACTTTAACAATTCAGAACATGACCAGATAAAAGTACTTTACCTATTTTTTTTTAAAGCAAAATCAGCATTGCAGTTGGGTAGAGTAGGAAAAGAAAGTTGCTTTATATTTGAGTGTCAGCATAGCTTCATTGGAGGTGAAACAATAAAGAGCAATGAAAGTAATTTAGGTGCCAGTAGTCAGCTACCACAAACACAACCCGACACCTTCCAACTGGAACCAATGAAAGGGTCATCTTAACCCTGGGTTATCATTCTTACTACATGCACATGTACGTAAATGATGAACCAGTTGACAGTAAGAAGACGATCACCATCCCTGTAAGTAAAGTCATTAAATGCAAAATGAGAAGCAACAAAGTGGATCAACACCTTTCCTCTTTAACAGGCTTAGATCCAGGATTTTATGAAGGAGGGGACGTGGCCAAGGGGTTGTTGAAGCCAATTTTTTGTCTGAGGGTTGAAAAGTGGGGTGCACACCCACCTGACCCCCTGCATCCCGCATCAACTACAGCTCTGACTTACATCTATATTACTTTATTCAAATGCAAACTGGGCTTGAAACTGCAACAATCAAACTTCATGCTCTCGCAAACTGTTCTCTTTATGATGATGATGGTGATGCTAAGTGATATCTCTATATTGTTTTTTCATGACAGATATCGATGAGTGTGCTATCACCATACCATGCCCGACAGAGGAGAACCAGAAATGTAGTAATGTGTATGGATCTTATGACTGTATCTGTATGACCGGTTACTACAAGATTAACAACAACACATGCTCTGGTGAGTATCTAAAATAGTTCTGTACTTGAATCTGTTGTCTTTGATCTTAGCATTGTTATGTTAAATGTGCATTGCTTAGGTTGTTATAATGACATTATACCTTTATTCTGAGCATAGATTGTAAAGTACAGCTAATAAACAGTTCACGGTGACATAGGCACGAAACGGGAGGGGGAAGGCAGAGGGGCGGGGGTAGGACTATGTTTCTGTCCCTCTTCAGCTAAATCATGAAAAAGGATCCTTTGTAGCTAAAGGAGAACAGGTTATCACCTGATTAGTGATGTTTCATATATGCTAACTATCTCAAAAGAAATCTAGTTTTCGATTTCATTTCCTAAGTCTTTGGACAAACAAAATTTTGTCCAAATCTGATTCAGAATTTTTAGTGTTCAATCTGGGCCACTGTAAAGAAGCATCTCTAAAATATTATTAGGTGAATGCCCCAGACCCACATAGCTGGGGGGAGGAGGTCATTGCTATGTAGTTGCCCATAAATTGATACATAAGTAATTGTAAGTAATAAACCAGTTACGTTTTTATCCAAAGAACTAATTGAATATTGAAAACTATTGTATAGCCATTTACTCATTTATAGCCATTTACTCATTTATAGCCATTTACTCTTACTGTACTACAGCAGTTTCATGGAAGAATTAATTTCAAATTATTTGTTTTTCATCTTTCTTGCTTCCTATCTTGCAGTTTCCAAGTCGTTCACCATGATGGTCATTTTTACTGATATCAAGGGATGGAATGTCAACTCTCTATTTGACTTGTATAATCTCTCGCAAATCTCCATTGAGCTTGGTCAAGATGTAAGTCACTCTGTTTCTTCAATGTGAGCTTCAATGTACCCCATCCAAGCCAATGTGTGCTTCAATGTACCCCATCCAAGCCAAACCTGAGGGTGGTGAATCATTTCTCTTAGAAATCTACAAGGCTTAGCATGACTATAAATATGCTTCTCAGAAAATCAGCAATAACAATTAATGTAATACAGATAATGTAATACAACAGTTACATTGGTGGTTATGATTTTGTTTCAACATGTTTTTGTGACATTGTGTTTGTAAAAATAATTGTTTTCACTTAATTCCTAGTTGTACTTGCAACGTTTCACTCATTCGCCCTTATCTTTAAAACAACCAAATTCAGTCAAACTCATGACAAGGCTTCCCATACTAATTGCTTGTCCTATGTACAACAATGTCATCAGATGTGTATGGTAAATTGAAAATAATTGTTGCACTGCTTACTAGGCAACTAACCAGTTGGGACAATTTTTTTTGGTACTGTACTTTCATATGTACCAATTCAAATTAATCGTATTGACCAGTATGAGCAGTATAGGCAGGTGCAAAACCCCTTTGTTTTTGCACTGCATATTGGGGGAGGGGGATGGTAAGATCTTTAGTTGTCCAGGGAAAGGGGGGGGGGTATAGGAGGGATGTCCTCTTTGAGAAATTTTGGTAAAATGGAGGCAGCTTAGAAAATTGTGGTATATTTTCCAATGTTTGGCATTGTAACCTATATTCTGAATCAGTGGTCATGTGACTATCGGGAAGGCCAATATATCCTCCCTTTTCTTTATTCAGATGGGTTGTAATAATGAAGGTCATAAAGAAATGTATTTATTACATCATGAGAAGCGTTGAATGACTGAGCATTTATTAATGTTTTCTGAATATTTCCTGATTAATTTCCAGGTGGATGCTTTGTTCAGGACAACATCTATTCTTGGCGATTATCTGGGATGTAGTGTGGAAGCATTTACCAATGTGTCTATCGGGGTGAATGTGGAATTCCGAGTAGACCTGATAGTGAATACGGAGTACGTTCTTATGGATGTAGAAGAGGCCTTTGATGGCGGTCTCACTGGAAGGAATAAAGACTTTGTTGAGCCTGACAGCAGAGTTCTGAAAGTATCGGTCAACGTTACACTTCCATGTAAGTTCCCTTATCATTTGTCATTATTTGGGGGATGGGGCACAAAATTTCTTCAAATTCAGTTTAAATGTTCTAAATAAAATTAAGCCAAACTGGTCTACGTCTGTTCAAGTAGGACTTCTTTTTATCATTTATGTTAATGACCTTCATCACTCAGGTGATAAGATCTCAATGATTCTGTATTCTGTCAACACCATCCTGTTCTGGGCCTCGGACCCTTTGTCAATTACTGCTACTCTTAGAAAAAAAGAGTTGCATAATATCTTGATTTAGTTTTAAAGCTAACAAAATTTAAGAAAGACCTGTGATGTTCTCTACTCACAACAAGTCCATCCCATCTAGTTGACAGGGACTTAATATCTACAAAAACCATACAAACTTTTCCCATGTTGCTAAATTCTTAGGTGTTTACATTGATAATTAAACTTGGCAACACCAGATTAATTATGTGTTCAGAAAGGTTCCTTAAGGAGTCTGTATTCTCAACTGTCTGATATTTCACCTGCCAAAAGGAATTCTCCATGCAATCTATAATACCATAACATCCTACCATACTTATCTTACTGTAATTCTACCTGGGCCAAAACCTATCCTGCGCGACTGCAAAACTTCATATTCTTCAAAGACGGGCAGTGCATTACAAAGATCTCCTTTCTTTCTCACATTAATCCTCTTTTTGTCAAACTCAACACCCTCAATGTTTACAACATCAACAGTCATCAAACTTCACCTTTAAGTGCAGTGACCGTCTCAAGTCTGCTAGCTTTAAAACTCAATACAAAGCTTTTTCATTATCTAATTATTCCTAACTGTCTTTTATCCAGTCTTATTTTGCTAGTTCACTTTAGCCTGGTTTCGTAGAGATATTGATACATAGTAGGGTGGATGGGGTGGGGTGTCCTTTGTTTGTGTGACATGAAAAATGTATATTCCTCACTTGATTCCATTCCAACCAATCAAAGAAAACAGTTTAAGAGCCGTATGAAAAATTTAAAGTACCTTTCCTTTTGTTTTAAAATAATTAACTTAGGTGAATGTTTTTCCTTGCTTTACAAAGGGGAATGATCTTTCGTGCTTAATAAATAATAAACGTATGTATTGGGTTGATATGGACAGTTCTCTACTTCTGTGTGACCTTCCTTCTGCCCACACTGTTCCGTCCTGCCTCTGAAGAAAATGGTTACTGGTGCCCTCCTTCATTTGGTCCGCCGACACAACGCAGCTCTCCCGGCCTGCATTATATTCTAACTTCATACGCCAAATATAGTGATGCCAAAATTTTATACTATAGGCACTCCCGGTATTAATTAGGTGTACCCTCTCCAGGAAGAGTGGCTGGGGGAAGGTAGAAATGGAAGGGGAGAGGGGAGGAGTGGGGGGGGAGAGGGAGGATTGCATGAGGAAGGTGTTTGTATTGGGAAGGGAGAATGGATGACAAAGGGAGAGGGAGGAGTGGGGGAAGCAGAGGCTTACTTGAGGCTATCCAGTCTTATATAAATACTTAGGTACTAATTAATGAACTGCCTTCCTCTGTGGCTTTAGATGAAGTGAAGCAACACAACCCTGGCTTCTCAAACCTAGTAGTGTCAATAACATTCAAAGTATAAGATCGATTATGTAACTACAAGTGCAAGTACTGCTGATTCTATATTGACTTATACATCGATAAAACAGTTGATGTGATATGTTTGTGTCAATAATCCTAAGTCTTTTTTTTCTATTTTATTTTGCAGTAATTGACCCTTGTGCCGAAGGAACTCATCACTGCTTCGAGCGTGACTTCACTAAGTGCGTTTTCACAAGCAACAATAGCTTTGCCTGTCAGGACTGTAAGAGTGGATACCAGCAATTGAATGGCTCTTGTGAAGGTAGGGTAGAAGTTTTAATTTAACATATCCACCCTCTTTGTCTTAGTGACTTTTTACCACCAAGTACCATTCCTTTTTTTGTTTGGGGGGGGGGGGGGGAGCCTTTTTNNNGGAGCCTTTTTCCATTACTTTATATAAACTTGTGGTGCAAAAAACAAAACCATATCTCTTTGTTGAACAATATCCAAATACTGGAATTTGTGATACAAGGTCTCAGATGATTAATTTTGCCCGAAAGTTATGAAGTGATGTCGTATTTCTTCCCCCTTAAAATGAATGAGTAGTTGAATGCCCCACTGCTCCTCAACTTTGCGACCTCTCCCCCTACCCTGATTTAGTCTTCCAGTTCTGTCACCCCTGATAGCAACACCCCACAATATCACCCCAACCACAACTCAGGTAAGCTGGTAATCTCTTTCATAGCTTGTAGTTTTATATATAATGTATCAGAACATATTTTATGTATAGACATGTTATTTTAATTAAGAGAGATATGTCAGTTGGAAAGACCCCTTCCCTCCCCACTAACCTCTCCCCTTCACCATGAGAAAGGTTGTAATTTCATTCATGCAGTATTGACATCTTCGTGTCTTATATAAAGTTGTTTCTTTCGTCTTTTGTTAGATATCAATGAATGTCTGCAGAACCCCTGCGATTACTTGGGAGAAGCCATCTGTGTGAATACAGCTGGGTCCTACCGTTGTGCATGCAGTGATGGTTACATGCTTATTGAGGGGATATGCAGTGGTTAGTATTTCTTTCAGTGATGTAGTAATGCAAAGTGTATGTGTACAGTAGGTTGAGATGTAGGCTTACAGTTGGGATATTGTAAGTTCCTTATTCCCCTCTCTGCCATCTCTCCTGGAGGTAAGAAAACATAGTACGTCAATAATCAACGGGCAGTCTGTGATTGACAACACCCGAGAAACTTCAGAACAAAACTCTGCTTTTTCAAATTTCAAACTTGCTAGAAACATTACTTACCAGCTGCCAACACATCTATTGATGATGTCTGTCAGAGTATATCCTCTCATAATTAATCTGTTGCACAAAACAAAAACTTTAGTTATACAGTGACAATTCAGCACTGGCTTGTGTGCAGCAAATTAAACCTTGTAAGAGATATTGGCACTGTTTGTGCCAGATTTTAGTATCCTATCAGATATAAAAATAATTATAGCATCCCAGTCAGTTTTTTCTGGTTTTCATGTACTTGGTTTTCATGTTTTAGACTGGGTTATTACGTAATAGTATAATCTTGTATATTTATGTAATCTATATTGTATGACCTAAAGTGCAATTCATCTCTACCTAACATGAACTGAATTTGCCTTTGTTACATTTGAAGATTGTTGTCATTTTGTTTTTTCTACACAGCTGCCTTAAAGTTCAGAGGTCAACTGTTGATTACAGAGGTCAATGCTACTCAAACATCAGTTCAGACAGTCAATATTGACATAAATGAAGACTTGTATGATTCATATGCTGCTACTGTTTGTTCTGTGGTAAGTTTGCATTTCTTTCATGTCACCATCCTCCTCCCACCCCCCCCCCCACCACCCCCAACTGTGTAATCTTGTACATAAATATGTTCCCAGCTTCAGGGACCTCCGTTAATCAAATATCGTAATTGCCTCCCTTCTCAACAAAGATTCTATCAACATGGCCGATATATTGAGCGAATCTTGTTTGATGTGGGGAAAGGCAGTTGAAGTGCTAATCAGCATCCTGGAAAGGGGATAGCATGTCTAATTTTCATCAGTCTGAAAATATAGCAAGTGGAAAAAATACAAATTGAAAGAGGTCCCTCCCCCTGATATCACCAGCCCATGGAATATGAACCTCTCTAGTACAAAAATAGTGTTATAACCATTCTAGCAATTCAACCGTTTACCAGAAGCCACAATAAGGGACAATGTCAAGGGTAGTTGCCTCCTCTTACTGTTATTTTTTTAAGTGCAATCTTCATTCCTAAGGAACGTTTAATTTATTTCTTGTCAGGTCTCATACAATTTACTGAAGGCTGCACACATTGCTCCAAGCTATATGGCATGTGAAGTTCTGGGATTCAGGTCCGTTGATGGCGGTGAAGTTGCCTACTTTTCAATCGGCCTTAATCCAACGACTAACATCACAGAGGATGTCCTGGCTCAGACATTAGCCAATTCGTCAGATGAAGATGGCAGACTTTACTCTGAGCGTGAAGGAGAGAGTATTACCATTAACACCACCTCAATCGTCTTCCAAGGTAAGACATTTTCTTTTCATTCATATGCGTAAAAAATTCTCGAATCTGAGTGGGCGGTGGTCAGCTGGCCGTGCATTAACTTATGGATATTGCACGATAAACTCACAGGTGTTTGAATATAAGTTGAAAACAAGAATGGTATATCAAGTGGCAAGCTTAATATCGATCCCAGCTAGCTGCCTAAGGTATACTTCCAAGCAAACAAATCAGCTCAATTATGGTATGGCAACAAGCCCCACACACCCATCGTTCACACCCCTTGTCAAAATGATGACCAAAAAAGCAAACTTTCAGCCTTGAGATTACTAACCGTAGGTTGTGGCAAGAAGAAAATAAAGACGATTTGTACAGAAGTCTGGGTCACCGCAATTTATTCTATTCGCAGACGAACATGAACTCCATGGCTCTGTAAAACTATCGAAATACAAAAATAGAAAACTTACAGTACTTAATACAAATTTAATCATTTTATAGTTTGTTTTTGGCACATATAAAACTAGACAAATTTCACTTTTGCACAAACGTCAACCAGCAAACACACACGAAGAAAGCATTTAACTTATAATGTGTAAGCACCAACATACCTCTTTTAGCCCTTTAACATCAAGAACATAAAAAAAACCACTTCAACTGGTCCCTATTACAAACAGCATTATATTACAAACAGCAATACTTTCTAACCATTTTGCAAGATACAAGTAATTTCAGATGGCTAAATAACTGGCATGTAAAATACTGTGTACTAGTAGACGCAACCAACGCCAGTAGTTCTTTTTTCGTGTGCGCCCAATATATGTATATATACCAAATGGACATTGAAAAGGACTAATTACGTAACACAAAATCACGAGGGTTCAACAAGCCAATCACGCAAGGACTTTGTTCAAACGTGGCCGAATAAATAAACAGCTGAATCTGAACAATTTGAAGTATAGTCAAACAAAGTTACACCAAATATTACGTAACAGACAACACTACGGAAACTCACAAAATACATTTCACTTCACATAGGATGTGAGCAACAACTATAACCTCATTTAGCTATGCTGGAAATGAAACCATCTTGTTATTAATTTAAAGTGTCTATCGAAACAAAAGAGGCCAAACGTTAGTATCAGAAGTTATTGGAGGCTTCGAATCAAATGTCCTTAGACTAGCGAACCAAGGAATCGAATCAACGAAAGACAGATGCTTCTTGCTTCATTGTTTAACATAGTGTTGTTCAATGTACTGCATACATAGACCGTTGATAAACCTCTTATTATGGCGACCATTTCCAATGGATAAGAGAGGCATTATGACAATTTCAATTTTAAGATGAATTGGAGATATTAGCTTTGGTGTAAAACTGGTACTCCATCAACATAATAAAAGCATTTTATGCAGCTTCTTTGGGAACAAAATGGTCTTTGAAAAAGTCACGGTTATCTAAGCTTCATATGTTTTTGTCAGTACCTTTCAAAAGAAAGTTGCACAAAACAATGTAGGGTAGGGTGGGGTATATTGTTGCACTGCTACATAGAAAAACTGCAAAATATTGTACATGAATTTCTTCATTAATTAAATTTATTTTCTTTACTCTATTTCAATACACACAGTTCTGCCCATCACCTGCCCATCTGATTACTGTACAAATGGAGGTTCATGTCAACTGGATGAGGTCTACAATCTGTATTGTGTGTAAGTGAAATCAATGTATCCACTCAATTTGGGATTTGTTTTTTTCTATGAATTTCATAGGCCGTCCTTACTTTCCATCTGAAAAGTTTTGTAAAAACCCGGTCAAATAATGTTTTGGCCCAGTTGACAACGATATATGAATAATATAGTGGAAGCCAACATTTCTTCCTGTCAAATTGTTACCTCTCTTGAAACCTCCTCTACGAGACTATCAATGCTTTAAAGCAGGGGTTCCCTAACTGGTGTGCGTGAACCCCCATGGGGTGCATGAGCCCATCCCAGGGGGCTCGTGAGACATTTCTGAATGTTAAAACTGAGTACTTTTTGCTGAGCTAACATCTGATATGTCATATAATTTAGTAATGTACAAAAGTCGTACCTATTGACAAACTCTTTTTGCGTTCCATACGCATATGTTGCCATAGTAGTACTGTACCGTACATGTGATACTTGATCTTTTACTAAGCACTGTTGAGCGTATTATAGTATAATAATGACTCAGATCGTGTCTCGAAATGTTGGGGGTTCATGGACAACTCTTACATCCACAGGGGGTTCGTGGGGGGATAAAGTTAGGGAAACCCTGCTTTAAAGTTTCTTGTAGTTATATCGCTTATGAGTAGGACCTCTTTATCTAGCGCCTCGTACAGATGAACAAATGGTTTACAAAATGGGTAGTCTTTATATAGAAACTTGTTTTGCCTGTTAATTAGCTAAGTTAATTCTAATCAGATTAGAACAAAGTGATATTTATTTCCTAAACCCTAATCAGTAACTAAAGAAGTTTTCCTTTCTTTTGTCACAGATGTCTGGACGGATACCTTGGAGACACATGTGAAATACAACCAACATCAGGTAAATATACCATTTAGTATATGAACGTATAAAATCACACTCGTCAGGCTTCTGAATAGTACATTTGGAAGAGGGCAGTGACAATACTGAGGGGCAATTGCAGAGGGGGTGGTTGGGATGTATAGCAAATCAGTACATACTCTCATTGGTAAATACCAAATCCAGTTAGTTTTGGGGTTGCCATGTTAGTTACATGTCCTGTGAGAAATAGGCATAGCTGACTGGTTCAACTTAGCATCAGTAAAGGGTATGACAGCTTATCTAAAATAGTTAATTCAAAAAAGAGATTCAATGTGATACTTGAGATATAGATGTCCCATGATGAGTAGCTGTGCCCTATTGTTCTTGGTTCTCATCTCATGAATGTTAATGAGTGGGCAGGGCTTAACGTAAAATTTGTTCAAACTGGTATGGTGATATGGACACATTTCCATGACGTCTTCAACTTTACGTCATTAATATTCATCAAATTGCAAGAAATGGCTTTTAAACACAAGTACCAAATATTCCATGGTTTTTAGCCTTAGCATATTAGGTTTTGTCACACTACATTTGTGCAATCAACCTTGTTGTTGTGTGCATATCATGACTATTAATCAGTGAACATAAACTTATTCAAAATAGTATGTCTAATTAGCTTTATGCCTGTACTTAGATAATACAGTGTAATAATATAGATACATGCTTACGAGATCATAAAATTTGACCTTGTTAATATTCCTGCATGTACCTGTTTCACTACTATGTCACTAAATAGACATTGTCAACATGATAACTGATTCCTGGTACCTCTATATGTTGCCACATTAGTCAATAGATAATCCGTCTTCAGTTTGGTGTGCACATGCTCATAAATATTAACATGTATGGCTTACCACACGATATGTTTGGGTGGGTGTTGGAACACTAAACGTTTTCATTTCTGGTTTCTTCCAGTTTCATGAATTCACATTCTGTTATATGGTTTATAACTTCTTTGCAAATGTTAGAATCAGCAAATGATAAACACCCATCTCTTTTGTTTGGAATTTTCAGAGATGCCGAGTCGGACCACGCCGATTGTTGCGATTATTCTTGGTATTCTTGGAGGCATCCTGCTGATATTCCTCATCCTTCTGTGCTGCTTGGTCATCCTCATCTCGTACAGCCAGAGGCAGCAACAGATTAAGGAGCTGAAGAACAACTATCTATTTGATAGGATGCCTACTCTGCCCTTCAGTGGCCTGTCCGGTGATAGCTTCACTAGCGAGGATGCCATGAGTGAAACCAGTGATTCAGTCATTAGCGATGAGACAATACGAACCATCAGCAGCACACAGAGCAGAGGGAACTCCTGGGAGATTGCCCGGAGAATAGAAGACATTGATGAAGATACAAGGATGCGTTATTTGATGGAAGTTATCAGAAATTCACCCTACATTAATGTAAGTTTAAACTACTGCAGACTTGCGATTGTAGGACAGGGTTTGGTGTACTTAATGCGTTTTGTTGAACGAATTACCTTCAGTTTCACGTATTGCATTTTCAATACGATGTGCAGATTCAATAACCTTGGCTATTGGTTGGGCCTTTTTTTTCATTAAAAGTCGTTCAAATGGCAAATTTGTCTTCTCTAGGAGTTGGTCTTAAATCGTTTCTCATTCATAGTTCCAAAATTACAGGTTTTACTAAATTCTCCAAACTAGCCAAGTAATTATCAATGGACTCACCGAGTGTTGATTTTTGTCGGAACAGGTACATCTCAGAAACTACATAAACAGTTGGTATGAAATGTTATTTCAGAGTTGAAAGGGTGTAATAATATAACAGTACTATCCTTGGGTGGTTCCTTTTCAGGCAACTTATTGAATATATGCAGTCCTTTTATGCCCTTTAGTAATGTAGAAGCTTGGCCGAGAACGTATCACCAGCTTGGGAAAACTGAACAAGAGCATCAATGACGCAGTATCTCAATACTGGAAGTTTTAATTTCGAATCCTAATTTCAAATCTTTGCTCTGTCTCTGCAATTATCAATATCAATCATGGT
>JAIPMN010000816.1:20047-33804 GCA_020650975.1 Apostichopus californicus | reverse complement strand
TCATTGTGATCAAAGCTAATATAAGGGTGAGCATAACGTTAAGTAGGGAATCATTGTGATCAATTCTAATATAAGGGTAAGCATTACGTTAAATAGGGAATCATTGTTATCAATTCTGATATACTGTAGGGGTGAGCATTACGTTATATAGGGAATCATTGTGATCAATTCTAATATAAGGGTAAGCATTACGTTAAATAGGGAATCATTGTTACCAATTCTAATATATGGGTGAGCATTACGTGATATAGGGAATCATTGTAATCAATTCTAATATAAGGGTGAGGCATTACGTTATATAGGGAATCATTGTTATCAATTCTAATATACAGTAAGGGTGAGCAGTACATTATATAGGGAATCATTATTATCAATTCTAATATATGGGTGAGCATTACGTTAAAATAGGGAATCATTGTGATCAATTCTAATATAAGGGTGAGCATTATGTTAAATAGGGAATCATTGTGATCAAAGCTAATATAAGGGTGAGCATAACGTTAAGTAGGGAATCATTGTGATCAATTCTAATATAAGGGTAAGCATTACGTTAAATAGGGAATCATTGTTACCAATTCTAATATATGGGTGAGCATTATGTTAAATAGGGAATCATTGTGATCAAAGCTAATATAAGGTGAGCATTACGTTAAATAGGGAATCATTGTGATCAAAGCTAATATAAGGTGAGCATTACGTTATATAGGGAATGATTGTGATCAAAGCTATTATAAGGGTGAGCATTAAATTTTATAGGGAATCATTATGATCAATTCTAATATAAGGGTGAGGCATTACGTTATACAGGGAATCTTTGTTATCAAAGTGGCAATTCCGGCACGTATGGGGCCGATACATGAATTGTTGGTTCCCCCTCCCCCCCCCCCCCTTGTTTTTTGTTTCTCTGCCAAACACTTTAAAGTGTTTATGTACTAAGATATAATTGAAACCTTGTGGCAGAAAACACTAAATTCCTATAATTTCTATCTACAAAACCAGTTTTTATGATGGTTGTAAACCAACTGTCATAAAGCACAAAGCAAAAAAAAGTAAAAATACAAAAAAACTGTATGGTAAAATTGTCTTCAATTGTAATTATCCTCACCACTTCCTCACTCCCCTCTCCCACCCCTTCCATGCCTCCCATCACCTCTGATTTGTGCAAGCACAGCTTGGAAGCTGTTTCGTCAACTCCAATGTTAATTAATTTACAATATTTATTTCGCTGGATATTATTTTAGGAGTCAACATAGTTATGGAGAGGCTTCTGAGGGGCCAGTGAATCGGGGAACAAGGGGGCAGTGTGGGGGGGGGGGGATCGGATGTGGACAGTTCATGGTTTTTTTTTTTTTGTAATGGATGTTTAGAACAGTCATGTAGTTTGTCATTATGAGGTATCTTCCCATAGCTACATCTAGATGGATTTCTTTAGCTGGTTATCAACAGATTGTGATGAAAAGTATTTTATCATTTTGCATAATAATCTGTACCTACATTAAAATCTGACTTATTTTGTGTGTGAGCGATGCATGATGCATCTAGTTAGTTTTCACTCTGTAAACATCATCAGGACAGTGAATGACGTGGCTTGCACGTACAACACTAGAGAGGACTTTGTCTACTGCCGACGACGCCCACGTTTGTTTCACGAAGGGTGGATATATAAATATATATTGATATATGTATATATGCAGTAACTGTGTGTGTATATAGGCACATATTGAACTTTGAAGAGTTTCACCTTGGTCAATCTTTAACCAAAAGTAAACAACTTGATAAGAGGCAAGTTTGCATCTACCCTGGCAATTTGTATTTGGAGTGTAGTTTTCATTAGTCACGAGTTGATTCAAACCGGGAAAGGAATTATTCCCGTAAATTAATACTAAATATCGTCGATGCAATTTCTCCCAATTTTATTGCTGGACTTTGTACTGTAAGCGTTTGTGTTGTATTTAGTGCATTGTTTGAGCGAATATCTCCGGTAATAAGAGAAGGAAAATACATATCTGTTTCCTGCAAATTCATGATAATTATTAACCAGCCAAACATATTTTTTTCTGAACAGATGCAAATAGTTAGCATCATATTGCCGTGACTGATTTTAGCATCGTTCCATCAGCATATGTATACTGTGATAGTACATTAGGGTATATAGCACAATACGAAAGTGCGTAGATTGAGTTTCTAACTCTCCTGAATGGCGTCATAATGTTATTACTTTTATTGATTGTGATGTAATTTACAGGGATTCATTTATTTTTCATATCTTGTGTAGTAGTTCTCTGATTTACAGATTTTATTTCTCTTAATTGAAGTTGTGAAATGACAATATGAATCAGTGTATCAATACTACTGTGCGTCTCTTCATTTGTGGGCAGCATTTTGTACAGGTTTAGCATTAAACAGAGGATTAATTCGGCCTGAAGTAAATAGCAACAAACTGTTTTGTGATGTTACTGGACTTAATTCTATAGTCATATCAGGTTGTTACAAAATAAAATATTAGAAAAAATGGCATATAGAATGATTTCTAAATCAAACTTACAGTTTTGTTTAGTTCTAATATTTTCAAGTTTCCATTGATTATGTAACAGCCTAATACAAATCATTTTAGTGTCATACTTTAACTTCAAATTTGTTGGAAGTGATATGTGTGGTAGATTCATATAATTTTGCTAGAAAATAATTTACATTTTTTTGGATTTCATCACAACATTTCTTGTCATGCAATCAGCTCATTTTCAGAAGTTTATTTTCGTCATTTCTTTGGTCCTTTTTTGACTTCTACAACAACAACAACAACAAAAACAACAACAGCAAACTAGACTATTGTTAGATGAAGAAGTATTAATTAGTCAACAATGTGTAATTGAAAGTGCTAATTTCACTATCAGTAAACTTGTATACCTCATGGTTTTGTAGTATCTCTGATACAAGGTTGTGTTTAATATCAAAGACAGCCTGTTTCACAGTTACACATCTACAGTCCAAATTTCTAGTGTCCTATGCTGCTAATATTGCTTATTGGATATGAAGCTTGTTTGCCAAGAGAGATTGAATGATAAATTGAACAATGGATTATGCAGCTTCTGCTTTGTCCTTTCTGAATTAAGTTTATTATTCACATGGGAAAGGTCTACTTTTGGCGATAACCAAAAAAATTAACATTATCATATTAAAAATCTAGCTTAACGTATGCTTCCTGAATAAACCATATGGTGACAGAGCATAGTTCAATTTGAGCACCTGTTCTAACGTTACCTAGCAACAGTGTTTCTCAGCCAATCATACGCTATCCTTCGGTTGTTTGCATTCATCTTCACAGCAGTGGATGCTGGTAAGTGCAAATAAGTCCTGATTGTACTGAATGTACTGAAAACACCGGCAAATGTGTACCACACTATCTGCATAGGATGCATTACAAGCTATGGGGTAGTATAATTAAGGCTAGGTTTGTAGCTCGTTTCTGAAAGCAGAAATTTGTATTTAAACTAGGCGCGTAAGTCTCAGCATTCGATATCGGTGAGAGGTCTTTGTTAGGTGAAGTAAAATGACTCAGGCGGAGACTAAACCGTGGCGGCTAAGGAGGAATTCAGCGAGGTAAGTTTCCATATGGTAGGGGGGAGAGGTCACTTCAGTGCTTAGAATGAGGAAGAGGTGGCAAACTTGGTGCAATTTTAAAAGCACCAAACCAGGAAATAATTATTAAATGTTGGCATTAATTATCTGACAATTTCAGAAGCTATCAATATTAGAAATTTTCATGACTCTGTTCGTCAAGAGGGCATGTTTGGTGTTGCCATATTTTACTGCAGTTTATGGAAGCCTGGTCTAGATGGTACTGTCGATCCAAGAAATAAATAGTTTGATTCTAAATGGTAGATTCTAGATTTAAATGCTGTCAATAAAGGACACTGGAACAAATTGTAGTTTATTTGTTAAGCCTCAGTGTGTCATCTTTATACTACATAGTAGAATACATTCAATACTGGAGTATATTTATTATCACTTTTAGAGCCAAATGCAGAAGTTTTCAATTTATTTAAGGATTATTGACCAAAAACTCTTATCTTACTATCATTCTGAAGGACAAATTCAGAATTTTCTGAGAATTGTAAATCATACTTGAAAAAGTGTGATTTAATTTGGCCAAGTGTGTATGATACTTTCTAGATATATACTAGCGAATGGTCAGCAGTACTCATTGTTTATCCCTCCGATTTCAAAGTATGAATTATATTTAAGGATATTCTTGTCAGCTTATTACCGAAGACTTGGACATGATATGTGTTGAGTTTTGTTTTACAATGTTTTTGCATGGTCAGACTATATAATCCACTTTTCAGGTTTATTGTGGGCTATTTTATCAGCTGAATGTCAAGTAATTAAATACATTTATAAATGTATTTTAGCAATTTCATGATTGCCTGCCAGTGGTGACTGCATACATTGGCCTGGTTAATAGTGACCATGTCCTAGTAAATTCCAAAAAAAATGCAAAAACACAAGGGGAAAAAAATCTAACAATTGGCTCGATAAATTGAGGTTTTACATGCAAGGTTTGGTTTAGTTCAAGAGAAAACTTGATAACTTGGAATAATGAAGTGGTTTTTAATGGACGTTTTGAAGAAATGACTGCTCCAAATGTTACATTGGTGGTCTGAAGTGACCTTGTATAATATATAACAATACTCAGTTATAATGGTAGAATACTGCATTCAGTGAATTATATTTGTTTTATGACATATACCGTTCATCAATGGTTAAATAATACTATCTTGAAATTTACTTGAGAAAGTGAGGAAATAAGACGTTGAATTGTAGGAATGAACTACTGGACTCTGTATATCTTGTTTTGTCTCATTTTACAATGTAGCAGTGATGTGGTAGCATGTATCCAGTGTTAAACATAGCTATGGGGAAGGGGGAGGGATGTGTGAGGGACCAGGGTAATGTGAGGAACCGATGAAGTTGAGGCTCTCAGATTCAAATCATAAGCTGGTGACCGTGACCCGAGACTACCATACAATTAATCACCTTATTACTTTAACCAGTTATATCACCTTATTACTTTAACCCATGTGTGGTTCTCTGTAAACCCAGCTTTACATATCCATTTAATGTTTAACACTCCTCATACCCCCCTCCTGGTCCTCAGCTCACCTATAGAGACGTATTATCCCATATCCCAATACGCAATAGTCCTCATCAGATCAGCAGTCACAAATTGATGGCAGCAGCAGGATCTGAAAGATGTCAAGTTGAATGTTCACAAAGTCCCTGACTTTCAGACATCATTGTAGATTAGAGACACTTTTATAGTAAGGGTAGATTGACCTCCTCATCAAAGATATGTTAATTGGGTTACTTTTCTAAGTACTAACATAATTACCAAATTATCCTTGAACACCCATTTTTGGTTACCATCAATCACATGATCGTTATCATTACACATAAAATGAGCTAGCTTTCCGGAAACAAATTTGTTTATCAAGTCAATTTATATTAAAAAAAAGTATGTACTGTATGTTTTGACAATAGTTACAAAGATGAATTTAAAAGCACTATTTTTATGGACAAGCTTTGCTTTGATTTTGGGGGGGCGGGGGGGGGGTTACATTGCACAGCTTTTCAAGTGTTTTAGCAATTGGAAACATTTCAAGTTTTGTCCATATTTCATGTCAGTAATACTGTCATGTGACTGATCATGTGACATGGACATACATAGCTAGCACTTGTAATGGTTATCAGAAAGACTTTTCAAAAAGCATCCTCCTTAACTATATTTTCCTGTTCCTAAATGAAAGTTTATAAATTTCTCATAAAAGAATATGAATAGTAATTATCAGGATTCTTCCCAATTGTTTAGTGTGCAGATATTGACATTTACCAAAGCATTTTATACTTTGTACATTAAATTGAATGGCAACATATGAGAAAGGATTGGGGGAGGGGGTGGGGGTTGGGAGGGGGTGGGGTGGGGAGCAGTGGGCTGCAATGTCATTGGTAAAGCAAGAGGATTCAGCCCTAGAGAAACAAACAATTGCTCTACATCATTCAAAAAGGGACGCAAAATGAAAAAATTCCTATCATGTTACTTGAAAAACTTGACTGAAGTTGGGTTATGCCACTGACCCAATACTTTCTCCAATACCCCACCCCCTTGTTATAATGCCAGTGGCTATAACATACTGTAGTTTAAACGTTCACTCCATGAAGTCATGATCTGCCAGGTTCATCTCCTAGCGGAAGTGTTGCGTTATCTACAGACAGCATCTAAACTGTATGTGACACACCCTTATTTGCATTCCTGGTCACATGAGCAAACATTACTTTGTCACGTGACATCTCTACACAAAGTTTCAACAACAGCTGTTGTTAGTGCCAGCAGTCATCCATGGATGAAGTTGTCTGAAGTGTTTGCTATTATTCTGGTCTCTGAGGCTTATATATATAACGGAAAAGGGAAAGATTGGTCGGGTGACTCGGGTCTTTAACATGAGATATAGACGAATAATCCAGGTTTATTGAACCAGATGATGACTACAGATTATCAGCAGTCGAGGAAATTATATTCCCTAAATGTATCGTAAAATGAATGGAATATGGTTAGGTTGGTCTGAAGCCTAACATATAAACAGGCTATGATTCTAGAGATGTGTGTAGATACTGTAACATTGTATGGCTAGATGTATACACTAGATGACATAACATCATTAATTAGCAGTAAATGATGGATGGTGGAACATACCGTGTGAAGAATGTTACCGATTACTGGGATGAAGTCTATTGATACATTAATGATGTAGAAGAGTATAGTTAGTCACTTGTTATCAATGAATGTTACCGAATGAACCATAGAAGTACCTTGCATATGTACAGAACTGTAATGTGAGGCAAAGTGTGTCTCAAGATAATATCAGAAAACTTCCTAAGAATTTGTTAGATTTTTGAGTGTGCATCTCAATGTACATTACAGTGTGTGTACAATGTTGAATTGACATGTATGATTTGCAATTGATTTTTTACTGCCCAGCAGGCCAAAGATCTAGGTTAATAGGGGTATGGGAGAACCAGACTGGGTTGTTATCTGGATAATGTGGACCCCCCCCCCCCGCCCACCTCTCTCTCCCGCTTTCGGTCTACTGTGCCCTAAGCTTTGTAAGGTTCATGTTAAGTTAAATGACTAGAAAGTTTTGTAGTGCAATCTATTTGTAGAATGATAATTCACAACAACAATGCCCCAAAAAAAAGGTGTGGGCAGAAAAACAAAAGATATAAACTGAAAATGCTTGGCTAATTTTTATACAGACGTGTGATTACTTCCTGCAGTGACAAAATAACAACCTTCAGTTTTAATATTTTATTGACTCACCACCGTCTGAAATAGTAGATTACTCGAACACAAAGACTGTAACTTACAGTGTTGTCACATGTTCACAATTATAAGAGATCACATATGGCTGGAAATAATTCATCCATAGAAATCGTTCTTCAATATCTAGTTTATAAACGGGAAACGTTGCGGTCTTGTCAGTAATCAGGTTAACCAGACGATCAACTGATGTAAAGTTCATTTCAGGTACATTAATTGAGGAATAAATTTATCAAAAATAATTTTAAAAATGAGATTACTAAACTTTACCCTGATTATGACCAATAGAGTTTCTTGTTATCCTTGATACAGTAAAAGATTGCTTATTTTTGTTATTGTTTATTCTCTACAGTAGATTTAAAACTATGTAATCTAGTGATGTCTGTTCTTGAACAGGTTGTAAAGAGAGGTCAGGGTTAATTAAGATCAGATAATTGTAACGATAGGCTGCTTTAAGTTCAAACATATTAGTTTTTCCATTGCTTAGGTCACCATGTAAACAACTGAAGGTTGCACATATTAATTATACTCAACATTATTACTTTGGGGTGATATTACCATTCACTGAGCCTTTAACTTTGTAATATTAGATTTGTCAGTTATCAAGATGAATTAATCTGAAATTGTTCACTTTGTACCAATTCAAATGGCAAAGCATCTGGACTGTAGATTTTTGTGGTGAGAATTAGCAGGTGTATCAGATACAATCAATTAAATCTAAAGTAGATCAAGGATTTTCGATACTGCTTTAAGTCTAAATTGGTGGAGTTTAATTATCAAGATTCGTAGTAACCGGCAATTTTTGTAGAGCTACATTTTGCTGCAGACATCAAAACATTTTGCTATCTGCAAATCATCGACATGAACAGTTTATACTTTTACGATTAATATTCACTATGTCTTTACTTTTTAAGCCCACTTTGGAATTTTCGTACCCATTCGGCGGAGCATGTGTGTTATAGAGCAAAGCTAGTATCTCTCATCTTTAACCACCGAGTGTCCTCTCATTTCAATTATCCTCTCGACAAAAAAAAAAAATGATTTTGAGGGAAACTACGGATTGAAGCAATCTGTTCTCCATCATTGATGATTGCATGGAGAAGCCAGTTCAAGGCTACAGTATAGGCATGTGCTGATTCCATTTATGTCTGCAGTGAAAGATATTTTAATCATTTCTGCCGCATCAGTTTATGGTTGGTAGTTTTGAGCTATTCACCACCATCATTGTTAGTCTGTGTTAGGGGTTAGACAACTGGAGTGAAGTATTCAGTTTAAATCTCGTCAGCCGTTGAATCCTTCTCCTATACTCCATTGTCATCGTCGTCGGCAACTGCCGCACAGAGCTTCACTTTACTGACGGTGTACGTGTTCTTCAACATCTTCAAACCGTCTTAGTTTTTAATGAAATTGACCGCTGAGAAATGTGTGCGGCTTTGAGGGAGGAACGTGACACAGGTTGTTTTTTGCGTGTTCGAAATAAGTTTTAAGTGGAGGCCTTTAGAGACCGACAGATGCAATGAACCAGATACACGACTTCCTGTGTTAACTTCTGCCAACAAGAGAGAATCAGTCGGCCTATCGTGAGTCAAACTCTCATCAGGTGAGTTCACATTAGAATGGTGGTGAGCAGCACCGAGGTGAGATGGTACGTTGTAGCAATAGCAACAGATGATCACAGCCACGAAGAAGAAGATATCAGTGTTAGCCTCTGATGTCTGTCTGTGATCATGCACTGCCACAACCACAGACCTGATTCGCATAAAATCATGGCTGCCGTTTCTGGGCTTCAAGTAGTTCAGCCTATTGATTATTCACATTGCGTGTGTCTTCACAAATTCTTCAAGGTGTCTCTCACTCACTCTCTCTCTCTGAACCTCTGCATTGCTTTAATAATGAGGATAAAATTTAGAGCGTGCTTTTTATGTTGCTTTGCTTAGCATAAAAAATAACTTGAGAGTATCTTAAAAGCAAACTGAAAGGCAAGTTAATTTTTGGTGACTTGACTTTTTTGTGAGTGTTTTGGGGGAGGGAAGGCTTGTGATATAGAATGTTCAAGCATAACTAAAGGCAATGATTTTTAGCTGAGGTTGCCTCATACAGTTACAATTGAAATGTATTAATAGTACCTAGTCTTGAGCCAGGACTAATTAAGTAGACTACAAATTTTCATGACAATTTAAATTGTATTTGACATGGGAAAGTTAACTAAACTCTTTGAAACACAGTGAAATGAAAAGAAACCACGATTGTAAACATAACATGAATCCATGCGATATACATTATGTAGGCGGAAGCGTAAAGATTGATAATATACTGGAGATAAATCGGAAGTTTGTAAGATAAGATATCAGAGGAGACTTAAGCATGTTGGGGGGATCATATTCCTGTGTGGGCTGTAGTCAAATAAACAAAGGCTTTGCATGTGAATACTGAACAAAAGAATGTATCTTTGGAAACATTAATGTAAGCGTTATAGGTATGTTTCTTGAAGATATTAGTAATAATATAATGTTGCGGTAGGTACATATAAAGGTTCAGTTGAACAACTACTTGTTGTGAGCATTTGGCACTGAGCAACAGGGGAAGGTTGGGGGGGTGGGAGAATCCTGGGGGAGGAGCTTGGGATAAGAGTGGGGAGGAGCTTGAGGGAAGGAGTGGGGAGAAGCCTGGGGGGAGGCTGTTATATACTGTGTCATGTTGTTACTTGTAGGAAGTGCTTACAATCCCATTGTCCCTTAGATAGTATGCCTTCTCATGATAAAGAATAGCCAAGTTAAAGATGTGGTTTGGTTATACCAAGCCTTGTGACTTAATTAGATAGCTGAGAACAGCATAATAAACTACTGGTACCAAAGCAATGAACATATACTTATAGTGTGCATGAGTTTTGTTTCATCAATACGATTTGATAGGTGATCATATATTCATTAAAGTAAAACGATTAATTTTCCAGAGTCTTATTTTATAATAACCACAAGTCCATTAGTTTATGAGAACTTGGTCTAAAAGCTCTTGTGTTTCATCTCTTGCATCCTAAGAATAACTAAGCGGCCGGAGAGAGAGAGAGGTCAAGATTTAGCGGCCAGAGAGAGGTCAAGATATGTATAGGTTGTTCATTCTGCATTAGATCAAATTAGCCCTTAAATTTGCCTGTGAGCCACCATTAATAAGTTTCCGCCCAGTTGTTTTGTTCCTACATTGTACTGTAAATGGTTCAATCCATATACCACTTAACCTTTATGTATACTGCTACAGTAATGGAATAGCCCATTCATTGGTGTCTGTGCGTGTGTGTGTGACGGTCTGTTTGTATGTATTTTCACTACCAATTTTGGTTCTACTGGTTTCATAATTACAATTCTTGGATTAATGTAGCAGAAACAAGTCAGGCAGATATGAGCCGATTCTGACAGTTTTGTCACAAACGGCTTACCACAGACCCAGATGCATCCTATTAACTGTGCAGCAAGGCGTATCTCATTCCCAGCGGTGATTATCCGGGGAGATGGTGCGATAGTAATGTCACAATATGTTACAAAACAACGTTGCTAAACAGTGGTAGCCGTTAGAGTGGTTCATGTGTCAATATAAAGACTCATGCATATGCTGCTGCTTCGGACACAGTTTGACTTATTCTTTTGCATTTGAAGTGCTTGCAAAATACAAAAGATGTACAGTGAGGGGTCTGTTGATAAGTGTGTGACACATAACCTAACAGGCAATAGTTATAGTGATAGACCAATAGCAGCAATTACATATCCTTAAAAAAAGAAGGGAAAAAAGGAGAAATAAATCAAGATAAAATATGATTGGGAATTCTCATTTCTGCTTGCTTATGTACAATTATTACCTTTCCAGTGTGTTTGTTCTTAAACATATCTTCATGGAGTACTGGGAAATTAAAGACTTGTAGATAAAAACACAAGCAATAAATGTTAATTCCAGTTTTGGGGGGTTTCAGTGTTTTACGTTCTTCGCCATGATCATTTAACTAATTACAAATTTGTTTGAAAATAGACTTCTAATTCTCAGTTACTTCAAGGTACAGTACTTGTGAAGTATAGAAATATTGATCTACAAATGAAACAGTACACCATATTGATCAATGGTGTCTCATTTTTAACCCCCTCGTTGTAGATAGTTACAGCATTTCAGCTTCAAGTTTTCACACTGAATAATGCTACCCAGTGCTGTATTTATAATGCTGCAATAATTTTAAGCCTTAATCAGATTAATATATGTAAAAAAATGGACAAATTCTTAACAAATCTTCAAAAAAGTATCAGTAAAATCCTAGACAGCAAAAAAAAAAAAAATGATGTCCACATACTGGATAGATAGAATCTAGTTTGTGGACATAATTTTACCACTGCATAATTTTTTTCCTGATGCTGATATCTTTTTGTTCCATATTATTATTCTTACAACATTGACCCTAGTTTATATTCAAATCCTCTGAGTAAATAGTAGGAATCTGCGCCCCCCCAAGTTCCCCAGGGTGTCCCTTAGACACACCTTATTTCCTTTTGTATATCTTTATTACAGCCACACCTAGCACATACTGAGTCTACTATCTCAGTATATATTATATCTATATTTATATATAATATACAGATATCTTGCCCTGTGATCTCTCATTTGATATAGCAGTTTGATCATAACCACGGACAAACCCAACCAGCAACTGTAGCTTTACCTTTGCTATCTATTACAGAGCTTATTTACTCTTTATAGCTTTATATCTTCATCAAATGACATTTTATCCCGCCAATTTTAAGAGCCCTTGTCGCTGTTGCATTGTCTCTGTATAAGCCCCGCCTCCTGTTCCTTTGTACCACGTGGCAAAGGCTTACTTTGATTTATTCATTCATTCATTCTTTCAAGCCATGTGTGCTTTTCAACTAGGCTGACCTGTTTGGTGTCTTTGTGGTTAACACATTATTATAGGCTGTTTACTGAAACAGTTATCCCTAATGCATATATCCAGTCACAATGCACGTGGCTGCTGGGGCATTAGTACCAATTATTTCCTGGATATTAAAGACTACTCAAGGAGCCCTAGCAACTCCTTGGTTATGTAGATTCCTACCAAAAATTATCATTAAATATCCTGATAGATAATCCTTCCTAAAAAAACAGAAATATGTGATCTTTCAAAATTATTGAAATATTTATGACTGATATATATCCTCTTCTATTGACAATTGAACAGAATCAGGCTTATATAGCCTTAGCTTGAACAAAGTATTTCAAAACCTCTGACCCCATTTTCCTTCCCAACCCCCCCCCCCCCTTCCCCCTCGTCCATCCAAACCAATTAACACACCTCTACCTCCTGGCTGCTGTCTCACTACCAGCTCTTCATCCTCACAAACAAATTTTGTTTGTCAAATCTCAACTATACTGCAAACGTTATTAATTTTTTCTTATATCCCTGCCTCATTATTTTTAGGTACTACACATCTTTAACTTCCCTCCAAACCTCTGTATACATTGTTCTGTTTTAATTTAATTTCTAACGTTATTATTGTGTTCACTCCAGATATATCTTACTAAAGATTACATATCTTATCTACCTGTTGTTCTCTTTCCATTCATGCAAATAAAGCCTTATAATATTATACATGTCGCCTATGAAATCCCTCTATGCCCTGCAGGCTTCTTTTTTCTTCATTTTTTTACATATATTTTTGATATATTATTATTAATGATCACTGCCACACTGTAGCATATAATGTAGGGTTACATATACTGCTGTGACTTGCCTAAGAGACCTCTTTGTCACTGTTGCATCAAATGCAGTAAACGCCCTCCTGCTCCCAAATATCACCAAAAAGAGAAAGAAAAGAAAAAAAACAAATAATTGGGGGGAGATTTCTCTCGATGTTGATATGAATGGAAAGCTAGGATTGGTCGTTATTATGTGAGCAAGGTCATACGTTGCAGCTGTAGGTTGGTATAGGCAGATGTATCACCAATGTAAGGTCACATCAACTCGTGGTAGCAGCCTGGATGGAACAACCGTGGTGTTTTTTTTCTTTGTTCTGTAGTCTAGAGAGAGAGCGCTAGTTTGAAGTCCCTTTGTGTAGGAGTAGTTGTAGTAGTAGTATTAGCAGCAGTAGAAGCTGTGTATTAAACATGCGCACTATTACTTAGTACTGTGACAAGCACTGTCTGTGATGGGAAGTACGTGTTGAATATCTGGAATTGTCGATACCTTCGTTTACAGTATGAAGTGTGGCGTAGCATGCACTGAGAACTGTAAGTTATCTGCTGCTGATGGTGAGATTTCATTTTAAAATATTTTACTTTATTTTTGGAAATATTTTCAGATGACTTTTCCTTTTCTTTCTACTGTGGTTTTTTTTTTTTTTTTTTTTTT
>JAIPMN010000816.1:0-20037 GCA_020650975.1 Apostichopus californicus | reverse complement strand
TTTTTTTTTTTTTTTTTTTTTTTTTTTTCGTCGTCGTCGTCTATGAGAATAGCATTTTAGTTATTTAAATTTCATTCTTTAATTTATTTGCAAGTAGTGTAGAATACAATAATTGTTTTCTATCCTTTTTCTCCCCTCCTATTCTCTTTTTAACCTTTAGAAAAAAATTCTTGTATTGTGTAAAGTTCTGCTCTTTGTTTTACCAAAAAAGAAAACACTGTTTTTCAAACTGAAACATTGAAAGGGAATGGAAAAAGTTTTCAAAACCTCTTAGAATTTGTGACTTTGACTAAGAACAAGCTTAGCAAAACCGTCTCTTATTTATAATAAAAGTTTTAATTTTTGTCCTTACTGCATGCCAAACCAGCTGCTCCCTGCTGCCCAAACTAAGTCATTTTAAGGAGCATTAGGTTTGAGCTTTCTCTATAAATCTGTTTCCTATTCTTAAAATGATAATTATCTCTTCATTTGCTCACCCATTTAAAATAAATATTTTTCATACTCTTTTGCAAAAGAACTTAAAAAATGAAAAAAAAAGACTAAAACAGTAACAGGAACAGTTCTCGAACAGTTAAATTACATTTCAATTATTTAAAAATAACTTTCCTCCATACTTTTCCCCCTCTTTCCAGCTGAATTAAAATTATAACCAGTTCTAGTTAATGCTTCTCAATTAAATTTAATTACTTTACTAAGACATAGTTCAAATGATGTTTCTTTTTTTTAATGTCCTTCGTTCCATTTCATGTCATAGATAAGTTTACCACTCACAAATGTGCTGGTTATTATTAAGGAATATATATACCTTCCTATAAAATAATTTGATTAAAGAAAACAAACGAGTAACTAAAACGAGCAACCAATTAACGTTGAATATCGCAGTTTAAACAAGGCTAGCTTGAACAGTCTGTGCTTAAAAAGTCTGTTTGAATTTTGACAACACGTAAAACGTATCGACTTATAAGTTGATCTATGTATCTCTCTTGTAACGGCAGTGAATGCAATGAACGTATAGCATGATATGCTTTAAGGAGGACATTAATTAGTGGCACCCAGTCTATTGTTTTATTTTCTTAATTTCTTTTAATTAATATGTCTGTATACAGTGCCCATAAATGGAAAAAATGGAAATACACTCACAAATAGTTATAGAGACTAACTTATGGAGGCTATCCTGTTTTGAAACAGTTTTGTAAGACATTTTAGTCTGTAAATTATATCGAAGATTTATAGAGTAGGTTCACTGTGTCTATGTGCAAGTCCTGGGTGTATCGTGCCCAGCCGTTCTGGGTAATTAGTCATTAGAGATGTGGACATGGGGAGGGGGAGTGGGGCCAGGGACTGTAGGGGAGGTGGGGGGATGTTTGGCAAAAAATATCTTCATCTAAAGAGCCAATCATAATGATAACAAGTATCTAGATCATTTTCTATTTTAACATTTACAACTATTGTAATTTACAAAGAATTAATTGCCAGTTAAATACAAGCAGCTTCCCCACTAAGGTTTTTTTTTTTTTCCCAAATAGTTCCAACCTCCCGAGATCTCTGCTTTCCCTTTGAGATTTTTCACAGTGTTCCTTTCTCTGCAGTTGTAAAGACAGATGTCACTTTTAGATTTTAATTTTTGCTCACGCTTCATATCTCGCTGTTATTCTCTCGTGAAAAATACGAAAAAGTGAAAAGTTAATTCTCTTGTCCAGGAAGACAACGGTCAAGGTCACCGAGTCAATCTGAGGCGATTGCTTCAAATCAATAAATGGCAAGGTTCAGATCTGATAGAAATTCCTACGAAAATATTTTTTTATCTTTTCGTCAAAGTTTTTTGCTTTAACGTTTGCATCAATCAGTCTTTGGTCTTTATCGAGACTCCACAGTGCTTGTAAATGGCAAGGATTTCTAATGCGTTATTGTGTGTATATATTGTGTGTATATATTGTGTGTATATTATGGATGCATAATTGTTTGGACTGTACTCCAAGAGGTTGATTGATACAGAAGTGTTTTAGCTGTTTTGTAGATGTTACTCCAACGCCAGGTGAAATTCATTATATTAAAGTGCAAGCACCTCATAAGTTTTAGCCAAGCTTTGATTAACAGCTCTCCTCTCATATCAAAGGATAGTCTTCCGACCTCTAAAGCATCACAGTATGGAGTGGATGTCGGCTAAGATAATAAATGCAGGAACCGACATAAGCTTTGATGGTTTCTGATTTAGAGAGGAAGATGTTTGTAGCTCTGCTTGGCATTAGGGGCTGTAGGAGTGCTACGGATGAGTAGACTAAGTGGTTTTGTGACTGTGCATTGGGTGATATATTTTTAAACCTACTTATTATTCATAATCTTTTACAACATTAGTCGACAAATTGATATTTAAATATTGTCTCAGTTATATGAGGAATGAAAAAATTATCTGTTATGAATGTAACTGACTAAAACTCAACAAAAATGAGGAATTTGTCTACAAAATAGACAAAAATGTAGTCTGATAATAGGATTTTAGTCATCTGCTTTGTAAGTTTCAGACTTTGTAAGTTTTCTTACAAATATATTATATCAATGTATCTTGCAGTGGGAATGCAAGAAGTTGGTAACCGGCTAAGGTTAGGCTTTTTATTCTTGGAGCTGTATAAGTTTTACTGTGTATAGCTTTTAATAGCACACAGCATGAACACAGGCTGTTACTTCGTTAATTTCAGTTTCAAACTAGCTTCTTGTTTTCAGTGCTGGGAATTTTCTTTCCCATCTCTGTGGCAAGGTTATTGTCAACCATCACTAAAAATGCACCTCAGCAAAATCTGTTTTTAATCTGCTGTTTCAATGCAGTAATTCACATCCATACTTTATTAGCCAAAAGGGTTGTGAATATTTTTGATGTAGCAAGAGAAAGGTATGGAGGTACAGTTATCAGAAACATGTAATCGATCAGGCAGAATAGTTGCCCCACCCCCCCCCCACCCCACCCCCATTCCTTTTTTTGTTCTAGCTCAAGAAAGATAACTTTGCAAGATATTAATGATTCCATTGCCCAAATCAAAAGTATTTTTCATGTTATATGGACTATCAAATCAAATTGCAAGAAGCAACTCAAAAAATTATCAAAATGTGCAACTTTTTCACAATTGTTTATATTGCATGGAGCAGGTTATATATGGAGTATGCCATGGTAGTTTAGTATGAAGTAGTCATGGAAATGTACCATATAAAAAAAAAGGCCAATAGTTGTAGAAGCAGAATCTTGTTGGTTTCAAGGTCGAGAATTTGGCCTCTCCTGTTTTTTAGAAGCACAGAATTGCAAGTAGGATTCTTTTGTAATGAATTAATTGTCATTGTAATGGTGTTTATTCTCATGTTAATTGATCTGATTATTCATGAGATTTTTTTCATGTAAAAGATTAATTTGGAATATTCATGATGTCTTTAAGGGGAAGCTGGTTATTTCCACATGTTGTCCAAGCTGGGAATGCTGCACTCTGTAATAGCTTGGCTTATAAGGTATTAGCTATAGTAGTAGCTATAGTATAGTATAGATGCTATAGGCTACTAAAACAGGCAGGATTCCAGCATGGTCTGTCTCAGTTCTTATCTACATCAATTAACCAACACTGGGCTCAAGAATAAGTAAATTTTTTTGTATTAAGATTATTAAGCAATTCTATGTTCCAAGCCAAGTCTTGTCTGAAGAAACTGACTGAATTGAAGGGATTTAGAGCTAGCCTACATGCAAATATAGTGTAGCTCTATGACAGCACATTGATCTAGCCTACATGCAAATATAGTGTAGCTTTGGGCTTGATGTATGTGGATTGTGGTCTTAATTTATCGAGCAAGAATTTGAATGTGAATGAATTTTTAAATACCTATCATAATATTTGTTTGCAATTGAGTAGTTTTGTCCAAATTATTCTTGAACATTAAAAAAAAAAATCAATTTTCCTCACTCATTCTATTTACTGGATATCCCATCTGTTTTTCTAATTGTCATGCTCAAATGATTCTTGATAAATTCATTAGTTTTCAAGGCTATATCATCAGTTGTTCTTTCAAGAAAAGTTCTTAATCCTTTATCAGCATTTTAGTTAATATTAGCTGGAGCTGCTATATTCTGAAATGTTTCTCGCTGATAATTTTGCAACTTGACTGTTTTCTTCTTGTCAATGCAGCCCCGCCCCACCTCTCTAAGGTATTCCTATACTTTCCATAGTATGCATGTATGTACACTAACTGTGCTTACCCAGTGGTAAAGATCTATTTACAGCTCAAACACTACTTAAATAAACTTGTATTTTTAAGTTGACATTTACCACGCACAAACGAGATAAGGGAAGGAGAGCCTTGAACGATGCAAATACAGATTCAGTCAACGTATAGTATATAGTTTATAAGTACGGTTTGAAACAACCAACCCACACAGACTCGGCATCAAATTTAGGTGCTGGTTAGTTAAAACGATCACTCTTGGCATTTATACTTGTGTGTAGAACTAATACCATGTAAAGGTCTCAAGGATGTTAATAAGGACACCAAAAGGGTATTCTCCATGTTTAGTTTTTAAATGGTAGAGAAAATCATGAGATTCCCATCAATAATGGTATGAATCAATTTAAAGATCTATAGCTTGTCAATCAATCTGAACAAGATTATATTCAAAGGTAATTGGACAAAATCCTTCTGGAAAATCAAAGTGGTTTAAAACAAGAACCTTAGACATGGTGATAGTTAACCAGCTCAATTTTGCTGGGTTAAGCGGTTATTATGATGATTAAGCGGTTAATTTTGTTATTGAACGAACAGTTAAGTGGTTATTCTTAGCACCTGTAAATGGTTATGGAAAACACTCTGGACTTTGTGTCCATGTTAACAAAGTTATCATTAACAACATTTTACTAAAGCACAGAAAACTGTTTGTCTAATTTTTATAATACTAGGTGTGATTTATAAAGTGTAATTGGAACAATTAACATAGTCTGCCTTTCATCTTTGTTAGATTCCATCAGATTTGGGTGAAGACAGTCAACTCTCAATTCATTTCTGTTCCCATTCCACCATTATAGCTTTCTGCTAATAAATTAAGGACAACCATACTGGATAGCATACGTAGCTTCAGAAGAATACGTGGAAAAAATAAAAAATTCATGTGACTGAAAACTCGTATTAAAATTTGTATCATGCCAGCCGTATTTCTGTGAATTGTTTGTTCCTTTTCAATTTTGTAAACCAATCTTTACTATTGTACGTGTTATTATATGTAATATTGTATGTAAATATTGTGTACAGTTATTTCATCCTTTTAAGCAGCATGATACAGATAAGGCGATATATATACAAGTGGTATCAAATTACTCATTCTTCTGTGAAACAATATACCAAGCCTGTAATTGTACTGGTAGGCGTCTACTGTAAGCCGTTATTATCAGAAAGCCTTCACCCATGCACTTAAATATGCTCATTCGTTGCAATGCTGTTGCACTCACGACAAAGTCACCCAGCACTGTTTAAGGAATTGGCTGTTCATCCAAGTTGCCACGTAGTCCTCGAGAGAACTCTGGATTTTCAGGTTTCATTTTTTATTTAGTCTCAATTTTTGTGTTATTATACAGCTTTTCATGATTATGTTTCATTTAATATCTAATTACTTTATCTCTGAAGAAACAATTTGCTTGTCTGTAATCCTTTTTTCAGGCCTTTTTTTTTAGGCCTTTTTTTTAGTCCATAGATCTGTCAATTTAATTACAGTGTGTTAAAATATCGTTGAGAATTTTTCTGAGTTTGCAAAGTGATATTAATCACTTGCATTTTAGGATTTCAGAAGCGGATACGTGCACACGTTTGAGTATTGAAAGTGATGCCCGATAGCTTGATTTATACTACTAAGCACTTTCTATACTTTATGCCAGGGTTATTTTAGGGGGCTAAGATTGTTTCATTCTCTCAGGTTATTAATGTACTCGTTAGCTACGTCAGCTCGTTACTAAGTCCTACTTAGAAAGGAAAGAATTTTAGGCATTTGCCACGTAAGCATTTTAGAACAATGGCTCTGTTGTTATTGCCCTTTTGTTCTAATTAAGAGAGTTTTAGGCCTAATTGGCTGTTGGTGCCGGAGGATAAAGTACATGTTAACTTTATCTGGAGCCGCTGGACTATATCTGGTTTACTAAGATAGCCTTATTAAACTATAGTGAAGCCTGATTATCAGTTGCATGTATGTAGACTTTTAGTATAAAACCTGTACATAATATATGTACTCCTTCTCTTCCTGGTAGATTAGTACTCGTTTAAGAAGTAAGTACTCATATTCATGCTTAGAACCTTACACTGATTCAAGGGACAGTTCTACTAGTTATACAAGTCTGCTCTCAATAGTAGTACTCATTTAATATTCAAATCTCAGTATGAATATGCATGAATGTATATTTATTACAACATAATCATCAACCAAATTCATAGGTTTACTACATAGTATTAGGTTCAGTACTCGTTTTAATTAACAGCATGTACTGTCTATAGTCTGCATACTGCTTACTAACCTACATTTTGTTTAAGTTTAAAAGTATCAAGTTTTCTGCTGAAAATTACTCTAGCCATTCATTGTAGAGTTAAGTTTGATTTTATTGCTCCTGTCTGATGGAGGGGAAGTAATTGTAAGAGCTACATGGGGTGAAACATTAGCAAACAGGGAATTAAAATTACTTCTAATAATTCCACTAAAGCAGTTCATATCTTTCCGGAAAATGTTTCCAAAATTACACAAATGTCATATTTTATTTGATACTTTTCATTTATTTCACTTCAAATTTATAAAATAATTCCATTGAACTTGGCTACTTGATCAGTGATGCATCTATTTAATCTGTCCCTCCTCCCATTGTGTACTTTACCATCAGTCACATGAGAAGGGCAGTAATTACAGTATCCAAACCAGTCTTGTCAAGCTTCCCCCTCTCACCCCCACCCTCCCCACCCCTATCCCTCTTACCCTCTTTTGCCCTCTCAAACTGGCATTGTATTCATTCATGTTTAAGTTTTTAAGTTAAATAAAGTAACCCATCTCTCCTCTGTCTCTCTTCCAATTTACTTAATGAGATGCTTGCCTGCATTTTCATATATGGATGACTTGGTGATATTTTGTTGGTCTTTACATATTACTATGTTCAACGTGTGTGTGTGTGTTTAGTTGACTTGTTCTGCGGGGGTGGGTATATATTTCTTGATCTTTAATGCATTGTTTTTGTATTTTCTCTTTGTATTGTCTGTTTATTTAATATCTGCAATATGATCTCATGCCACTTAAAGGAGGGCGCTGTTGTCCCCAAGATTAAAGTTGGAAAACAGCCCACTGTTCTCCAGCAGACTTTACTCACTCTTCTTGATTTGTCTGAGAATTACATTCTATGTTAGCCAGAATACTTATATTAACTTATCAATGTCTTAGCAGAAATCCTTCAGGTTCTTGTCTTTTTTGTCCGTTTAAAGGTGGAAACTGGGGAATCCCTGAAAGATGAAGATAACACAGCCTTAGTGGTTCTGACGGTCATCCTCTCACTCTGTGTTCTCTTGATTCTCGCCGTGGTCGTATCCATCTACTGCATTAGGAAGAGGAGTAACTTCCAAGCCAAGTTGAAGGGACTATCAGGCAAAGAAGAGACCGAACCAGAAGCCAAATCAGATTATCAAGTGAGTAGCAATCACTGGGTGGGGAAGATTGTTAGGGGAGGGTGCGGAGGGGGGTGCCCCATCTTGTGGGAATGGCACAGGATCACTCCCAAGTTGATGAGACTGAGTTACAGAAGAGGCAGGAGCAGAAGCCAGATCAGGTTATGAAGTGAGTAGAATTAATCAATGGGTGGGGTGGGGAAGGTGGGTTAGTGTTTTAATGGAGGGAGGGGGAGTCATGTGGGAATGACCAGGGAATCACTTCCAAGCCAAGTTGATGAGATGTGAGTTAAAGAAGAGACAGGAGTAGAAGCCAGTTCAGCTTATTAAGTGAGTAGAATTAAAAAATGGGTGGGAGGGGATGGGGTGTGGGGTCATACTTGTATAGGAGCTAGGACAGGGTTTACTTCCAAGCCATAGTATGTTGTTTGAGAGAAAGTTGTCGCCAAAGAAAAGACTCAATGTAAGCTGCAGACAGAATCTGCTTGTTGGTTTTTCGCTATATGACATATCCAATTTAAACGCATTGTTTAATTTCTCAAGGAGGCATCTTACCCTTCCATAGAATAGATACATTTCCATGGATTGAAGATGCATTTTCACTGTACTGATACCCGAGTTACATAATACTAAAACTCTCCTTTCTTTTTAGCCTCCTATATAGCTCTTCACGTTACACCCTGTGAGCCTCGATGTCATAAACAATGAGTTGTTGTTTTATAATCCTGGATTCTCTTTCATTTTGGCCAGTTTATTTATTTGACCTTTGCCTTGATTGTTTTCTTTCTTCAGGATCTCTGTCGACAGCGGATGGCTACCAAACAAACCGAAAAACCGGAACCACTGAGCCGGATCAGTAGCATTGCCCAGAGTGAGGGCGCTCAACCAAGTCCATCAAGTCGCAGTAGTACTTCGTCATGGAGTGAGGAGCCTGTCCAGTCTAACATGGACATATCAACTGGTCATGTGGTATTGGTAAGGGAAAAGTTACCATCATAGTTTAATGTACTGTCAGTGAAGAGATGAAAGAATTAACCTATGATCTGAGGCTTTAAATGTGTAACTGTACTAGCTCTGAGGATCGATTGATTTAAGATTGATTGATTGATTGATCTATTCGAGAAGTTGTTTGGGTATCAGTGCTTCAAACCTACCAGGTTTTTCCTGCTGCTAATATATAAACAGTATCTGTTCAAACATGGTTGGAGTTATTTATGCAGAACGTTATTAATTATAGTCCCTTTATGTTTGTGAAAGCTATGATGATACAGTATGTTTTTAATGCAGGCATTTAGAACACTTAGAACCATATTCCTTTTTGATAGATTTTTATTGCACTGGATGAAAATTAAAATTTTGTTAAAGGAGGCAAATAATCTGTATTGCAACATTTTTTACTTAAGTTCTTCACACCTGTAGTGCTATTTCTGTTCTAGGGAAAAATTTGTATGGTTTGCTGATCTTGTCCGAAATTTGAAATCATATGCACGCAGTAACATTATAGCATTTTTTTTAAGTAAATAAATATATAGAGGCAAGTGTTAATGACTGAAGGCACCAGTCTTGGTCATGGCACCTGTCTGAAAGACAATTATGTCATCCTAGCTGTTTATAAATAAAAGAATAAGTTGCGATGCAACAGAATATTTTCAACGGAATTTGACCCTAATCTGGAATGCAACTAGGATCGAACATTCATGATGTCACAAATCCTGTTGTTGTGATTATTCTATCACAGTCTCTTGTATAATTAATGGGATTTTGTTTTCCTTTTGTTTATGAAGTCGTACATGGAGGACCATCTTAAGAACCAGGACAGGCTCAGCAAGGAGTGGGAGGCTCTCTGTACTTATGAACCAGATGCATGCAGTACTGCTGTAGGAGGGGAACCAAAGAACACAAGTCGTAATAGATTCACGGAATCATTACCATGTAAGTTTGTGTTGTAGTGTTGTAGGAGACAGGTGTTGTAGGAGACAGGTGTAGTGTCGTAGTTTAGTGTTGTAGTTTAGTGTTGTAGGAGACAGTGTTGTAGGAGACAGTGTTGTAGGAGACAGGTGTTGTAGGAGTTGTAGTGTTGTAGTTTAGTGTTGTAGGTTAGTGTTGTAGTTTAGTGTTGTAGGAGTTTAGTGTTGTAAGAGAGGAGTGAAGTAAATTCACAGAATCATTACCATGTAAGTTTGATAGTTTCTCATAATCTTCAACTATAACTTGAACACCTATAAGCATCTCACTCCTCAAAATTAATATATTATTTTGAAGAAGAAAAAAAGAAAAAAAATCAGATTTGTTGGTCACTTTTTTATCCATTGCTAAATGTCATATTTATTAGTCACATTGCATCTTAGTCAATGTGCAGATTAATATTTATACTCTGCATAAGACAAAATCTTATCAAAGATGTCAGAAAGATTGGTTTCAGAATACCACTTTCCATCCTCCCTATTCCCTTCTCGCTTTACTTACTCGCATTCACAAGACTGCATTATTCAATCACTATCCCCTTTCTCTTACACTTTCCCAAGCTTGAGATATCGCTGCAATTAAGTTTAATGTATGCGTAATTAGCTCTAATACTGATATAAAACCTCGTCGTCAACCCCGCCATTCCAGAAAATAAAAGGCCAAGATTTCTCTACAGAGTCAATGTATTTAAGTGCACAGGATTGCCAAGGTAGTGGAGGTTTCATTTGCTTTCATTTGTCAATGGTAATGAATTATGTATCATTTATACTTGAAGCTTCCAAATGTGTTTTGGCAGATGATTTTAAATTACAAATATCAATCACTGAACCAAATATTGCCTCAAGAAAAGATTTGTAAAAATAAAAAAAATAAAAAACATTAACATCCTTCCCAAAGTTTAAAGTACATTCACACCAGAGTTTATTTCAAAACAAGAATAAAAAAATTAAAGATAAAAGACAAAGTATAGGAAGATTGTATTTTGTTCTATGAAAGAGAAAACTGTGAAGTAATTTTCAACATTTCATTTTTCCAAGACTGATAGAAATTTAGTATCCCCAATGAGCTCTGAAGGTAGAGGGGGGGGAAATATGAATCTATATTATCCATGAGAAATGTTACAGTGCGTCTTTTTCTTTAGTGGATGTCTTTTAGCCCAAAGGGATGAAAGCGCCGTCATAGAAACATGATCAGTCGGAATCAATGGTTAGGTTAAAGACTGATCATAGTACAACAGCCCTCGGTCTCCCCGTAGAGACTTCAGAGAGCTTACATGACAAAATCTCAAATAATGGAATGCTGTTGCCTCTAGATGTTAGTTGGATGACTGTTGTCTATGTTAATGATGCAACCTTCATCAGTGAGATGGAGATTGAACGACGCCCTCTAGAAATAACAAGTCATTGGAGTCAATTTCCTGTAATAAAATCCAGGCTTTAGATTCATTTATAGCAAAGTTTGAAATCTGATAAACAGATAGCTTCTTTAGCTACCACAAAACTATATTTGCTTCATAGTTCTTTATTGATATAGACTTAGAGGTAGGGCTTTCTATGTACTCGTCCTTTCGTACTGAAGTTATACTGTGTTTTTTGCCCTCTTCCATTAGTTCACTAGTAATTATGATAACTAAATAAACTAAACAACAGCAGAAGTTCAAACTGTTAAATGAATTAATTTATTCTTTCGTTTTTCTCCGCACTAACTAATGTGAATTCTACTCTTTCCAGATGATCACTCCAGAATTATACTCAACGAGAATGTCAACTCTGCCGGATCTGATTACATCAATGCTAACGCAATCGTAAGTGGATTTCATTCTTTTCAAAAACCTACTGGATTTGTGTATCGTGTTTGTGAATAGACCAGTTTGGGATATGACCACTACTGCCAAATTGTTTTTAACATTCCTAGTGCATTGCAAAGGGGCATACTCAATGAAGTATCTATTCCTATGAAAATTGATTTGCGATACTTCACTAGATGTAACATGATCATACGGTCACTGAATGGTAGCATTTTGATGTACCTACCCTTCAAAATAATGATTGTTTTTTGCAAACAAAGGAGGGGAAACTCCTCATCTTAGACCCCTCTCCAACAATTTGTTCTTTCTACTTTTTACTTTAGATCAAATCCCACAGCCCTACTGGTTTCGGGATTCATGAGCATTGATTACTTATCTCATTCATCATATACCTAACTTGCTGAATTGCTGAATTGGTAATGTTTTAGCACTGTACCCTCTCATCCCACATGCAGGATTCTTCCCGCTGTCTTTATTCTGGATTTACCCCATCTATGCGGGTCCATCTATACGGTCCTTTTTTTTCTTTTCTTTCAGGTGGACTCTGATCCAAAAGCCCCTGCTTACATAGCAACTCAGGCTCCTCTCCCAAATACATTGGGAGACTTTTGGCAGGTAAGATTTAGTTATTTGTCCATATTTCTTGCTAGCCTTTAAAATATTTGTCTTAAAAATATGGCAAAGGATTCAGAATTATTCACATTTACATGTGGTAGAAAATAGATTGCATTTTAAATTTTTATTTATTATTCTTCATTCCTTTGTTTGTTCGAGAAATTCCATAAGTTACATTTTTTGTCGCTGAATTAAATGAGTCTGGACGTTGGTAGTTTATATCCCGTGTTTTTGTTTGAACAAATGGCTGGTATTCCAAGACTAGGTCCATCACCAGTAATGACTAATATGACATTTTTCTGACTCTCTCCATCAGATGGTTTGGGAGCAAGGGTCTGTAGTCATTGTCAATCTCACTCACTTGTCTGAATCCGAGATCTTGAAGACCCCATACTGGCCCAACAAAGGCAGTGCTATTTACCACATCTACGAGCTGCATCTCGTCTCCGAGCACGTCTGGTGTGATGACTACCTGGTCAGGAGTTTTTATCTCAAGAACTTAGAGGTGAGAAAGCTAACTTTAGAGGAAGGTTAAGGGACCCCAGGGGAATATATGCAGGCATCAGATAAACATGATCGCCTCAGTACATGTCATATTCCATCAAACTAATCATCTCACACATGCTATGTTCAGTGCCAGCTTCAGGACTTCTGGTTATTTATAGCTTACTTACAAATAGAAATAAATGTGTAAATAATAAATGTGACCAGAGAAGCAGCTGTTCCTGTACACTGCAGTTTGCCTTATAACTACACCCCTGGCTCACTTTATGAATGTTATTCACTCTGTTTCCCCCCCCCCCCCACCCCTTGATAATCGCTCATAACCAACGCTTAATCAAGCCGTTACTCCATTTCTTGAGGACCTTTTGGAGAAAAAAGTTATTGAGAGTTCTTTGTCAGATCAATATATTTTATTTATATAATTACTTCCCTAGCATTTTAATCGGTCTCAATAAAATTAATGATGAAAGGAAAGTCTTGAGCCATAAACCTGAATCATTTGCTTTATATATTATCTTTGAGTGAAATATAGATAATAATGACCCTTACTAAATCACTTGAAGTGACATTTGAATAATTTGTATTTTTGAGGTAAATACTGGTTTTATCATAAGCAATAGCTCACTGCTCGTAATCCATCTTAAAAAAACTAATTGATTTGTTCAATTGTTTCTTACTTCAGACTCAAGAAACAAGGACAGTGACCCAATTCCACTTCTTATCTTGGACAAAAGATGGCGTCCCATCCTCACCGAAAGCGCTCTTGGAATTTAGAAGGTAAGATACGCCTGCCATCTTTGACCCATAAAAGTTTCACAGAGTTGCTAGTTCCCCCCCCCCCCCCTATATGGTTATATCCAGACCAAGTTTTAATCCAGTATTAACTATCATAGATCAAATTGCTGCTTGAAATTGCGGGACAAATCCCATCAGTGGTGGAGCTCTTTAACAATTGAACAACTCTTAGAAGACTATATTTAGAGTTTACAGCCTAATTCTTTTGTTCTTTCATGTTTGCATTTATCTGACAAATTTACTGTGCAATTCTTGCACGCTCTTGGAAAATGTTTCAGTCGTGACTAGCAATTGCTTCAAAATATTTGAAGGCATTTGTGTTGGAACCTGATTACTTACAATACTAATCATGCACAATTGGATGGTTTTTCTGTGAAGAGGTCTTTCTTCATTACCATGACGATAGGGATTATGGAGGATGCCACTAACTGTTTGGTTTAGATCTGCACTACCTGAACTAATCAAGACATGATATTTGTTGATGTTGTTTAATGAAAACGGCTGGTAATCATAGACTAATCATAACAGCGGTATTGTTTACTTTGTTAACGGAGTGACTGGTTCTTAAAGACTAACTTCCCAGCTACCTAGTCATTTTTGTGATTAGGCAACTTGTGATTTTCCATCTTCAGTTGCATAGTCACAAAAGTGATTGGGCAGTTTGAGGCCATTCTTACTAATCAGCTATTAACCACCTGCGGATCACCTGTCACATATACATTGAACATTCATAACGAGCGGTCATGTGATGACATCAGAAGATGGAAACCCTCATCTGCCATTGACATTTATATATACATGCTTATCACTTCAGCAAAGCTGCTGTACATAGTAATCAAAGCATTAAAAAGAAATAAAACCATGCTTGAAATATCCCAATAGCAGTGCCAAATGTATATATTCACAAACATATATAACAAACATTTGAAGTTTGAATTTGGAGGCTCTTGTCACTTAACTGCCAGAAGTTTATTTGGATGGTTTGACACCCATATACGACGAGTCACTCATACAGCATCCATACAGTATCAAATCACCTCCTTATTCATGAGAAAAGCTTGTTTGTAACTAATATATATTCAAACAAAAAATTAATCCTTGAAAAAATTGGCATGCTTGTAGAAAAGTTAACCCTGTGCTGTGTTTCAAATTTTGTTGATTTTCAACTAACATATTTAGTCAAAATACTAACGAAGTCGTCAAGCGATGGTATAGGCGCCAAATTCGTACCCGTTTAAAGAAAGTTGAATATTTACCACAAGCTGGATCAACACTGCTATTTTTAAAAATGTTTGTGAAATATGACTGGAATTCTGAAAATGGACATCGGAAGGATCGTTACAACTGGAACAAATTTCCTGAAATTAAAGTGCTCAGCTTGGAGGAATCACTGAAAATTCCAGCGACCAATTTCAACCTCGCTATTGTGTAAAATTGGAAAGTTTTCTTCGTGGAAGGATTCCAGAAGCATCGTTGGATTCAGAGACGATTTTTTTAAAAGCTAAGATGTCCTGGTAAAATACAGGCATGAGATTTTTCCGCGAATTCGCGGAATATCCGTGATTTCTTTTCTACCTCGGGGACAAAAACTATTATCCTAACACACTGTAGCATACGCAAACTGGAGCCTATACCGCAATTTTTGCAAAGTTCCGTGATTTTGTTTTTACCCCAGGCTCATCCCTGTATATATATTTCCTCGGATGATTTATTATTTGTGAGACAACAGAGTTTTCTCATTTCATCGGGAATGCTATGACTGTGTTCTTTCTGTGGCGTATGGATTATATTTTAAGATTGCAACCTTATAATCAGACAGCAAACCTGCCAAGTCATATAATGCTGTATATCTTTCAGCTGTTTGAATATCTAAAGATATTCTGTATTATTACCATTTACATCTTACCGACTGCAAGAAGGTCATTTATCTTACAATGCATCATTTGAGTCTCATGCATATTCATGATTGCCATTTTGAATTGCTGCTGGTTTAGGTTTTGCTTGAATTAAGTAGTGAATTATTTTACTCAAAGAAGAACAGTTGTGCATTTCTTTTACCTCATTTCTTAGTATTAAAACGTAATCTTTCCATGATAAATTCAAGCAGCACATTTTTTTTTGGACTCTCTCATATGAACTAAACATTTACTGCAATTTATTAGCAGTTGTCAAGGAGTTCACGTTGATTGTTGTATTCTTGCCTACAGAAAGGTGAACAAGTCGTTCAGAGGGAGACAATGCCCAATTATTGTTCATTGCAAGTAAGTTTTATTCATTTCTTGTTTATTTTAGAGTAGCTCCTGTAGCTCAGGGTACATTTTATTAATGTTAGGATTTTATTTACTTCTGTACTAAGAGCATCAGTTATCATTTAGCTCCCTGGTATGAAAATGGTTGTGACAGGATGTGATGACTAATTGAGACATTCTTTACATCCCTCCCCCCCCCCCGCTCCCTATTACACTATAAAGTGTCAGTGAATACAAATCCCCACCCCTCCCAGGTTAGGTGTTATGATTCATAACACCTTACCTGAGAGGGGTGGGGATTTATGAATGTCAATCCCTTGGTTGTCTGTCATTTATTCATGCCATTTCATACATGGTTGCTGCCATTTTCTACATGGTCACTGCTGCCTCAACTCTTCCCCAGGGTGGTTATCTTTCCTCTCTTGTTTTGTCAATACCCTCTTGGTCGACCCCACTGTTCATCTTGTCATTCAATTATGTAATGAGATCTCATCCTATTCCTCTAAGGTATCCCTTTATCCATAATTGAATCTGTCTCTTATTTCGAAGATGTAGGGCAGGGCACTTAGCGCTATAAAAAAAATAGTATTCAGAGAGCAAAGTTGCCCATCCTCTAGAGAATAAGGAAGACCTTGGTTATTAATTTGATCATTAGTCAGTTCATTTTACTCTTTACTGTTGGCATGTAGTTTAATGATGCTGTCCTAAAACCATGTTCATTTTGTGACCATCAAGACAGGGATGAAAATAGCTGATGTTTGTGACAGGTTGAGTAAACAACTGGAAGTTGCAGATGAAAGCAATTTGAAGCTTTTGTTTCTGTTAAGTTTAGAGGAGACCCCAGTGACTGAGCACCTAATTAGTAATACCACGGAAGACCTTGCTTCCTCTCATTACAATACTTTATGATGTACGGCGCTTAGATTTTCCTCTGCGTAAACCTCCAGTGCAGTAGATTTCTTCTTTGATCCTTGAAATTGTGACAAGTGTCTTGGCGGTCGGAATGATCGATGGATGAGGCCACCTTTTTTTAGTTGAATATTCTCGTAATTGAATTAATCACACATAATTTTCATCAGAGGTTTGTTCTTCCTGTTTCTGATTAATACCAAACTTATCTTAAAATGTCTGTGTCATCTCATCCCTGTCTCACCGAGGCCTGAAACATCCTCTGTCGTAAGAGAGATAGATTAGGAGGAGAGTGAAAGCTTCACAGCAAAGCTAGTTAATTTGTAACATACCTTGTTTTGAATTAAGCTATGATATGTTAAATATTAATTAGGCAGGAAATCCTTCGGACCCTTTTTTCCTTGCTAATTATCATTTTATAAGAGGTACAGTTGCATGTAAGTGACGTCTTGAACAAATTTTATTTTTTTAATTTTTGTAGTGATGGCGTAGGGAGAACTGGGACATACATCTTGATCGATCTTGTCTTGACAAGGATGACAAAGGGTGCCAAGGAAATAGACATTGCTGCAACTCTGGAACACATACGAGACCACAGAGAGACTCTGGTCAGGACAAAGGTAAAGCAGATTACAGATCTAAATGAATATGGGTTTGTGATATGAGAGATATATATGCACACACTAAGGCCAATTTTCACTGTGTATAACAGGCATGAGCTTTCTCCGGCAATTCGCGGAATATCCGTGATTACTTTTCTATCTCGGGACAAAAACTATTATCCTAACACACTGTAGCATAGGCAAAAATGGAGCCTATACCGCAATTTTTGCAAAGTTCTGTGATTTTATTTTTTTTACCGAAGACTCATCCCTGGTATAAGACATACCTGTTTTTGGCGATCCACTCGCCACAATAATGGAAACACTGACACTTTTATAACAACACTTACTCTTTTACTTCCAGGAGCAGTTTGAGTTTGCGCTGACAGCCGTAGCCGAGGAAGTCAACGCGATTCTGAAAGCACTTCCTCAATGACAGCAAAACTAAAAAGAACAAACCTTGTTGTGTATCTGGTTGATTTTGTGATTTTAGAGATGATTATTGTACTCACTCAGTTTATTGACCACCTTCTTCCCTTTAGCTGTTTTGTTTCTTTGTTATTTGATCTCTGCTATATGACCCTCTATGAATGGTCATGGAGCCAGCCAACCCCCACTCCCCCTTAATCCCCCTTCATGTGTGTTGCATGTGTTGTTAGAACAACTCCATTCCCATAAAGTTTATTGCATTCCTACAGCAAAGTACTAAATGGTTTATTTTATTCAAATGTTTTATTAGATTTTATGGGTCGTTTCGGCCACAAGACAGTAATGGCCGATCAGCATGAGAGTTAAAGCCTTATCTGTATAAGAAAGAAAAGTTAAAAATTTTATTGAAATAAATTATTTATGACTTTAATGTGTTCTATGTTGTAGAATTAGGCTTTTTTGGGGGGGGTTCTGTTTAATCACTGACCTAAATTACAGTATTAATATTACTGACTTATATTATTAATATTTATCATGTGGCAATGAATACAGGAGACTAGAGTGACATGAACTGAATCATGAATCCACTGAAGTGTCATCAATTATTGAACACACATTGTTCATTGGGTTATTAAAAAGCATATGGAAGGTATTCACTAATTAATTGTATTCAAAGATTCACCTTCATTATCATATTCTAGTTTAACTACATAATTCACATGAGGAGAGGGGGGTGCAGGGGGGGCAGGGGGCAGGGTAGGGCATGTTTATTCATACATATCATTTGTATACAAAGTAATTAAGATACCATCCTTTTATGGTGTGACCCTGTTACTATTGTCCATGATTTGGCATGTATATTTACTACCATCATTGCTCCATTTTGTATGATGCCCGTTGTTCCTATCTCTATTAAGGAATTGATTATTTAAGTTAATGCAACCATCAATCATGTCTGATGCAATCAGTTGTTTTATTTTGTGCAGTTTGTGTATATGTGTGGCTGAGTGAAAATATATTAGTAGATAAAGAGAAATAAAATCATGCTTTGTGTCTTCATTCGAAGAGATATTAGTCATTCGAACAGACATGACCAATTTATTCAGCAGTCATAGATAGACAGACAGCATTTACTGAGGCCTACAATCAGGACCTCAGCAGTCTCCCCAACCTACCACTTTACCTTACGCAGAGAGAGACGTTATACCCTGGACCTTTTGAAACAATAGTTATGAATGACGGGCCATACACATAGCTATGCCTTTCAGCACCACCCGTGCAAAAACTATTGTATTCTTTTACTTATTGAAGCACAAAAACTTTCAACAACATTTTAACCCTAACCCTATGAGGCCTACAATGATTACCTTAACAGTCACCTCAACCCATTAATTTTCCTCACGCTGAAGCGTTATGTGCTGGGCCTTGTTTAGCCTATCCATATTTATGAATGACAGGCCATACATATATTGGTCTGGCTATGCCTTTCGGTATGCTTATCCCACATTTCAGTCTAGGCTACCTAATTTCGAAATTACTAAATCCTAAAAATATGCGACTCAAAGTCTTATTCATTACCCCATCCTCGTGTGAAGTTTTCCTTCACTTCATTGGGTGTTTGTTAAGTTCAAGGAGTGTAATATTTCATCCATAGTGAATATGCTAGACAACCACTACACATGCTGGCATATATATTATGGCGACTTGTGGAGCCTGCTGTGCGATATACCACACACGCTATGATCCTTAATTACATATCAGCACCTTACATACTGGCCTTAGCAATACACCATCATTTCCGTTAACAACAGCAACATCCATTACCATATTGTGAAGCTAGCACCCATTACAATTTAAATGTCTCTTGGCTGTTCACCAGATGGTACTTGAAGCTGAAAATCAAAGAAGTTATTCAAAACTGCTTCCTCTCAGTAGCAGAACTAGAATCCTTAGACAATGCTGGGTTATCCCCCAAAAATAACATCACCCACCCCTCCCCCAATTGCAGACAATATATTAAAAAAAAATGCAGTACAACCTTCAGTCAAACATTTCTCAAACTGGATGGAGGCAGCACCCCTCATCCAGATGACCCCTGCCCCCCCCTTCCCTGTACCATTTTCTACCCTTCCCCTTATTCAGTTCGGGCACTTGCCTCATTTGCCTATTGGATAATACACCACCTATGTATTGAACCCGATGAATCAGGGTGTCAGCTCTGTAGAGGTATGGAGGATGGGGGCGGGGGACTTCGCAGGGTATGGTTATCAGAACAGAGTCACCCATTGCTAACGCAGTACCGGCTACTCAGAAGGGATTAATGGTGGGAGAGGGGGCTAAAGTGGATTCAACATTGTTTGCAAGAAAATACATTATCACTAACATTTTGTGCAGTTTTAAACGAGTTCCATAATATCGTTTCCGATAGCTGTACCAGAGATCACCCCACCCTTCCCCACCCCCTCCCCCACTCCCACCCCAGTATCCGACTGAACCTTCCTCAACATGACTT
>JAIPMN010000815.1:0-72169 GCA_020650975.1 Apostichopus californicus | reverse complement strand
ATTCATTACTCCAATATTTTTCATCTTGATAGACACTATGTGTTTCTTGAATAAAATAAATGTCATGTTTGTTTCTATGTAAATAGCTAAAAACTTGACGTCTTTTTTTTTTTTTTTATAATAATATAATAATAATAATAATAATAATAATAATAATAATAATAATAATAATAATAATAATAATAACTGTTTTTTGTATAGCGCAGGTATCCAGAGCACAATGCAATGTTCAAATGCGCTCCAAAATAAAGGGTCTAACTGTGATATTTCTCAAAAAGGATAGTTTTTAACTGTTTTTTGAGATCCGTCTTACTGGATGGAGAAATAGGTGCCTCTTGTTTGGCTATGAAATTGTTCCACAGTCGTGGGGCCATCACGGAGAAAGCTCGCCCGCCAAAGTTAGTTGAATGAAATGATGGCTCCGCAAGCAAATATATATTTTGGGACCTCAGCGATCTTGGTGGAATGTAACGATGGACTAATTCTGCTAAATACAATGGAGCTTCCCCGTTGAGTGCCATAAAGGTGAGATACAAAATTGTAAAATTTATTCTTGCACGAACAGGTAACCAGTGAAGTTCGCGAAGTACAGGTGTTATATGGGCTCGCTTGGGAGTTTTCGCAACAAGGCGAGCAGCATTGTTTTGAAGCATTTGTAATTTATTCATCAACTCATTGGTGATTCCGTACAGAAGGCTATTGCCATAATCCAGGCGAGATATTACAAGTGCCCGCGTGATCGATCGTGTCGCACTTTTGTTTAGTTGCCTTCGGGCTAAGGCAATATTTCTGAGAAGAAAAAAGCCCGACTTGACGACAGAGTAGACATACGGCTTCATAGACAGCTGAGGATCAAACAGGACACCGAGGTTACGTACAGGGGCTCCGGAGATTTTAACATCAACCCCAGCTACTGTGATTGAATCAATGTTCACTAGTTTGAGACGTGGGGGCGTACCAAATAGCATTATTTCAGTTTTCGATGGATTTCCTTTCAGGAAGTTGAGTGAGCTAATGCTGAATTTCATTTAAGCAGCATTCCAACTTTAGGCATTCTTGATGCACCTGTGCTGGATCTTTGATCTCTCTAATAACCGTATATAATTGAGTGTCATCAGCAAAACTATGGCGGTGTATTGAGTGAAAATCAATCAGTTCGCCAAGATGAAGCACATAGGTTAAGAACAGCAGAGGCCCGAGTACAGACCCTTGGGGAACGCCATACTTCAGAAAAATTATGGCAGCAGGTAAGAAAGAATAATAAGTCGAAGCAACTAAAATAATAATAATAATAATACCAAAACATTGTTTGGTTGGCCTAATATTTATTTTATCAGTAAATTGAAATAAATATATATACTTTAAAGTCAGCCTCAAGATACATTTACTAAATAGATACTTCAAGCATAAAGAATTCGCAACATATGCAATTCTTTTAATTTTGAGTGACACTGATTGATAAGAAAAGAAATTAAGATGAGGAAGAGCAAAAGTGATGTGCTACAAAGAAACACTTATTAGACCTACATAGTAAGTCTATTGCATGCACGTACCGATTACATATGGTATACTGTGTTATATTATTAACCAATTCAGTGAGTTCTACTTATATATTACGTGCTGTACATATAAATATGATGAATGTTTCTACCTTTATTAGGAAACCCACCGTTTCCAGTCGACCAGGAAGTTAGATTTAACAAGGAAACGGTCACACCATCAGTACCCTGGCCGGAGAAGTACTTACAGATAAAGTTAAGATCCAATCTTGAAACTTGTCAAATTATCGCTTTCCAAAATACTTGATAGCAACAGGACGTGCAAAGTATTATTTGAGAATAAATAATGACATATTGTGTATTGCAGCTGTATTTAGAACCACGATGGTTATGGCAATGCGAGCACGCGTATTACCCACTGAGCTGATTATATCCAAATAATTTGAATTTATTATACATCAAAGACGATACATTACTTTAAGGAGTGCCTTCAGAGTACCTCCAGCCAATAGGACACAAACCCAACCATTATCTTTAGATTACATCTATAGGGCTAAGAGAAATCGTTACAGTGTTAAGTTTGCGAGGTATCCTAGTAGTGTCTGGGAGCTGCCATTTTGTAAACCAGTGATGTCATGTACCACTATATATATATATATCTTACTTTATTTCATATTTCAAGGCAAACTGTTATGATAGTTCATGTCCATTTCATTCAATTATTTGTTTATTTACAAGAGAGACACAAAGATTATATACAAAATGATTACAAGCTGGGAAAGGAATTGCGAATTGCATTAAGTGAGAAAAGAAACATAAAAAGTACTACAATTCTGAATAACCGACCTTTCCCCCACTGATTACCCCATCTCACACCGGTCCCAAAATAATTTGTTTTGTTCATGTAGTTTGTCATGAGCAACTATTATACAAAGAATTCCAGAATGTAGCAGCACGATAACATAAACAGTTCCTAATCAGTTTACTTCAATATGTCATGGTATTTAAATCATAACATAGTCTTGTATAGTGGTAATGACAACTAGGAAATGAAGCAACCAATTATTGAAAGAGTGAGTTAACAAGTTATTACGAGATCAATAAACAAAAGTAGCCGTGGATACCAATGCCTGTATATTGTATCATATTGAGAGGCTCAATATTTTACATTCAGTATTTAAAAACCCATCTCAATTATAGAAAATAAACAATGTAATAAGCCAAGAATAACGTAAGCACTTGAGGATATGTGGCTCGGTGATACAGATATTTTGCAACCCTTCTGGATAATGTTTGATAGAACATTAAATTTCTGTGACATATACCTAATAGAGCAAGTTTTTCTTAGCTATCTGTGGAAGGTGATCAGCACAGTTTATCCCTAACACCTATACTAGTAACAATTGTTGCGTTGGTATGTTCATTTATTTGTTTAGAGCGATTAAGTGCCCATTCAGTATTTGAAATCAGAGTTTTACTTTAACAAATTAGTCACCTCTTGAGAATACCTAGCTCACAAAATGATAACTGAAATATACATTAATCAATGCGTTGATTCGTTTAACATGCAGAATTTAAACTGGATTAACATTTCTGATTCAGTATTTGGATGAGATTTCTCCATTATTTTGCAGAGATAAAATCTTGTTCGATTGCTGGAATCATAACTCTTCTCTACGACCTTCTATTCATCATTTGAGGGAAACGTTCGTTGCTGTAAGTACCCCAGTAGTACCCCATTACTCATATTAGAATATTTATGATAAAACAGGTAATATATTTAGTGCTTTGAGGGTTTTTTTTTATCTAGTAGTACTTAAGCTTTTTATTTCTGTCACGATTCCAAATTCAGTTCTACTTATGGTTTCTGCCTACCTGAGCTTTGACAAGGAGTGTCTTTCCTGTTGTTTATACTCACTGCAATGTTACAATGCGTCACATGATGGATGTGTTGTAAGGATATATTAATATACTAAAGTAGAATGCAAATCTTCAACTCTACGAGCGGTTCCTCCTTTTTGTAACTGGTTCTCGGACCTTAATGCGCGCCAAATAAACTATCAACCACGGTCCTTGTGTTAGTGTGAGTGTATTTCTTACAAGTTGTTTATGACGGTCTTTGAAAGACGTGTTCCTATGTATCTTGTTTGCAAATATCTGACAATGATCGCCTAATTACCACATTGTAAGTCATAGAACCCGTTTTCTTTTCGACATTTTTGTATCATACCAATCAGAACAACTCATATACATTTTAATTATGTTGTATAAATAGCATTATAAATACCATGAATATGTTGCCAGCAACCTCCAACAAACACATATATACATGTTCTGTTAACAGATATTTGAGAAATTAATCGCGGACAGTTCTTACGAGATACCGATACCTACGACGTATTTACCTATGAGAGCCCCTCGTACCGCTCAACCTACCTATGCAGAACAAATATACCATGCTGGAGTGTGAACTGCAGTAAACTAAGCTTTGTAGATCATTGGTGAGCGTTACGATACCCAAACAGCCTCGAATTCTGCTATAGTTACTTGCTCGGAAGATTAATGTACTGGGAAGTAGACCTAGGTGTACCTGGTTGTGTTATGTATTTCATGTTACCTGGACCACCTCGGATGCTTTTTGCTACATATGAAGACATCTTTCGTGCAGTACAGTTGAATTAGGGTGTTGTTTCATAACAACTTCCTGGTTGAATTACATGCAAAGATGTTCTCACTGTTATCAACATGTGCGTAAAAATGACAGACATTTGTCATGTCATGTCATATGTGTTCAGTAACACGGAAAAATTATTATTAATTCATACTAGTATGACATTTTAATAAAAATGGAATTTTTTGTACCTAAACATTAACAATGTCTACGTTATTCTTCCTAGATTTGCGACAACTACCTGTTGAAGTGAAAGTCCTTTATTTATTTCAAGTCAGTGTGATTAGCTCATCTTTCCCATAGGAATGATGAGATATTGCAGTTCATTTGCCAGTTGGGTCATATACAGCTATGTCGGCTGCCTCCTGACAACCTACTCTCGGGTTCAAACAGGGTTGGGCTCTGGAATTCTATGACTAATGGAGGGGTCAAACGTGTCCGTGTGTATATGTTTGGTGGGCGTGTGTAAGTGTGTCAGCAAGCAGTATAATGGAACAATATATCTCCAGAAGAACACAATAAATGTATATTATACTTGGTATAATTTTATCAGTCAGTGGTAGTATATGATCATTATTGTTTTTGGTGAAGGTCTTATATTTAATGCAGTTGTAACTGTTATGGCATTGTCTCGTTTATTTATTATTTATTATTTATGTTTACAGTCTTGTTCAGGGCTAAGGCCCTCTCACACGACTTTAAAACCCTGGTCATTGGTAACTTGACACACCTACACACCAAAGTGTGCACAATTCAATCAATCTCTCCTGGCGCACCACAGTGCACCACAACCACGTGTCCCCAGGGGAACTTTCCCATAGGGTGCAGCCACAAACCGGCGCACGCAACTATATTTACAAGTTACCTCGCAAGTCCCCATTTATACACCTGGGTGAAGAGAGGCAATGGAGATAAAGCGCCTTGCCCAAGGACACAACGCAATGATCTGGCCAGGGCTCGAACCTGTTTGGTATGATATTACATGGTAGTAGTGTACAAGTACATATTACCCCAGCATCATTACATTGATTATTGAGGATGGTTTCAACAGATATAAATCAGTGAAATAAAACTTGCTAATGTTGTTAATTTGTAAAATTATGGTGTATGGTGCCTGACCCTACCCTCTTCATCGGTAGACTATCTATAGGAAATGGAGGTTACACAGCATGTGTCACTGAAAACCGCTCTGTACTAGTATCATATACTAACCTAAAGCTCCTTAAATATGCAATTCCGATTCCTTCTTTCCATATCATCAACCTCTGTTGATGAAATACATGTCACCAAACGTAAGTATTATTTCGAACCTCATTGTTGTCCCAAGTGTTGTAGGAGGGTTACAGTAAATTCCTCAGTTAGTAAAAAAGTATGTGTTGCCATCATTTTCATATCTGTAATTATTAAACTAAATTCTTTGGTATTTGTAATTTGCTCAGTGAACTCTTCAAATGGTACATGACTGCAGCCTTAACAATAGTTACAACAAATTTATATGTCAACCTAAGTAGTGTTTTCATATCTTATAATATAACGGTCTTATGCAAGTGTGAAGAAGGAAATACTCCATGGTCCTGAATATCTCGGAAACATGAACCAAATAAAAGAAAAATTAGCACACTTTGAAAAATCATTAACATTTCCTTTAATATATGGTTTTCAGCGTATACTAGTTGGAAATTGTCGGGCTCTGCAATTTAGAATATAACTGTATTATTATTATTGTGTAAGGGCATGTTCATGTATTTTAGAAATTTTAAGTTGATATTTTTCAGATCATTCAAAATTACACAAGCGGTTTTAATTGTTATTTCCCATGTTCTGTTTCTCAGTTACGCAACTTATGTTTAATTCTTTAATAGCGCCAGTGCTAGAGTACTCAAGTCCAGACTGTGGACTTGAATCCATTTTTCTGCATGATGACTCGGATTAATATGAACTCAGACTTGAGCCAGAGTCCAGTCGAGTCTGTTCTAATGTACTTTGATGATTACTTATGGATACAAATTGTTTCCTTATAATTACACTCAATACTATTTGTCATTTGCAATTTGCTGCTGTATTATCAGCTGTTCAAGAAAAATCTGTATTGCTGTCATTTAAGTACAGATGTTTAATTTTCTATAGACCTTTACACCAAATGCACTTGGGCTTGCCCATCTGGGCAGAATGGGACCTCCGCCGCTGGACCCCAATAAGTGACACCGGAACCAATTCCACAAGAACTAATGTGTTGATTTGCACCCTTGGCATAACATATATCACTCATGCAATGTTATTTGAGTCCCCCTCCCATTAAACAATTAATTTTGGGAAAACGGCATATTATTAACATTGTTTGGTTCCTCACACTTTGAAAGTATGTTATCAGAAGCGAAAAGGTGCAGTCCAATATTTCAATAGCCTCCCTGCAAGAACAAAGCTGCGCTAACATGATATAGTAAAACAGTATAAGATCACGTTTCCCTAAATTTGAGAATAACACTAGGTTGAGGGGCGAATTAAAGCAAAAACATTACTCTAAATATAAAGATGCTATTATATTACAAGTATTTTTAATAGAAACACACCGCTGTCGGCCTTAATGTTACTTTTTGCTATGTTACCCGAAGTGTTGTGAAAAGAGTTAATCCACTGTGGGTGACTTAAGGCGACATGTATATGTGTACTTAATTTGATTAGTTAATTCAATTCTTTGGAATATGTATTTTGCAAACGAATTAGTACATAAAGCACACATACTGGAATCCTAACAAAGTTCCAGTGTGACCAAATTACATTAAATCGACATTATCTCCCGAAGTGTTCTTTTATGTTATGTCCCCCCCCCCCTCGATTGTTGTGTAAATAGTCAAATTCACTTATGGCGACATGTATATGTGTCATTAATTAATTACTTAATAAATTCCTTGGTATATGTATTTTTCGTAGGGATTTTGATAAATAGCACCCGTACTGGAATTAACATTAAATCGACAATGTCGCCCTTAATGTTGTTTTTATACTGTTTATCCCAATGGTCTAATGTAAAATATGATTTACCTAGAGCATTGCGTTACCAAGACATAGTACAGTTCTGCAAACAATATTAATATATTGTCATTGCAATGCTCGGGACTCGCTTATCTACTTGAACTTTGAATTCAAAGCTGGATATAAAGCTTGTTCGGTGGTAAACCTATATTTGCAAATACCAAATGGCACACAGAAGTAACCACAAAACAATTTTGTTTTGGTATGTGTAAAATAATAATATACAAACGGTGTTAGGACAATGACATATTTTACATGAATGGGTATTCCTTATTACTTGAAACCTAGTGTGTTTATTTTGATAACAGACATTGAAAAATCGACACAAATATGCATTGATATTAAGCTTGCTGAGGCATTTTATTTTTGTAACGTTCCACGTTAATACAATTTCAAATCGAAACTCAACCACCATTATAACTCATTAAAAACGTAACTCGAATACATAAACCAATATTTCAACTTTACTCATAAAATAGTCAAATGAAGTCATGTACTTCTGACATTTAACAACAAGAGATGATCTAAGTACGGTTAAAACAAGCCTGAATGTGAAACGTAAGTTAGTATTCAATTCGAAGTAGATTTTTAACTGCTCATTGTAACATGAAATTAAAAATAAGTGTCGTTGTTATCAGTTCATTTGGGTACTTCACATTTGATACTGAAATGACAGATCAAGAGTTTATATGTTAAGTGTCTTCCATCGATTGATCCATCGCTGTGCGTCATGTTCGTGGCCACATTTCACCGATGAACAATTTCATGAATAGAATGGAAAACGACTTCACCGACACCTGGCTGAAGACGGACAGCTACAGGGGTCCAATAGTCCGTCGTTTCTTTCACCCCTAGCACCTTCGTGTTTGATATAGTCTTGAAGGACATACAAACTGAATAAAAGGATAATGGCGGCAATGATTTGCAAAGCGTGATTATGCCCACAGTTGTTGATACATTGTAAGCATTTGGTTGTATAACTCAAAGGGCGGCAGGTAATTTCATCAGTAAAACGAACAATTTTTAGTTGAAAAACTTTGACTCAGCTAGTGAATACAGAACATTGGTTGGGTTTTAGCGTCATTTGTCAACACGTCCACATGGCATATTTTAGATATATTACTGTACTACGGTTTATATAAAGGAGCAAATTTTACTGAAATTATGAGTTCATCAAATCCCAGTTCCACGGCTTCTATCTGTGTAGCTTATATATTGTATATAACGACCCTTATCTAGGTTTAACCATGGGCTCTTCTTATGTTTTCGTAATCCGCATAATGTGAGTATACTATACTCGATTGTGTAGGTTTACAGGCACGTGGTAAATTTATACCAAGGGACTAGTAACGTGTGCGCTTAATTTAATTGAAGTCAATACTGCGTTAGCCTTGTCGTCAGTCGTTAAATAAGAAAACTAACTAGTTTTGAAAAGCAACCCGAGTCCTGTTTTAGAAAGCGTTGGGTGTTTAATGTTTTTTTATGACTATATGGTAACTTTATCCTAAGTCTTATCATCTTTACCTCAATTTACATAAGGTAGCACTAAAAGAAGCGGTTTGAATTTTCACTACTAAAGCAGCAGTGCAGTTGACTGAGTTATAACTAAACAGGCATCACACGGAAGTATCATGATGGAGATAATATAATACATATTACTTAAATTCGACTCCTCCCAAATCAAACGAGCAACTCAAATGCTCTGTACCCTGAAGAAAGAAAGAGCAGATTGATGAGTAGCGATATGGCACGAAAAATTGTTTCAATGGACAGGTGAAACAATATCAGTCCTAACGTAGTTTCCTATAATATTTCGCAGTATGTATAAGAAGACAATAGAGTGAATTTAATGTATATACAGCTTTGTTGGTTTCAGTCTCTTCTTGTTAATAAAGCGGCGATACACCAGGAAAATATCTCTCTTTTTCTTACTTGATAGTTTGTTCTCACAGGCAATTATATAATATACGCGCTAAAGAAAAGTAACGAATCTCATGTAATAGTCTTAGTTCCAAAAGAATTGTGAATGAATGGGATTCGATCCGAATCCTCGACTTCGGAATCTCTGAACCCCTGCCTCCTGAGGGTAACACTTCACAATGTTAATATTAATACGATTCCGGGCTCATTCATTCCAAACATTGTGGTGTTGGTAAATTACCTCTGTCGATAAGAGATTAATTTTACATAAGAACTTAACACATAGGGTTTTTCTATGAAGATATTATTTGTAAATGAGATTTGTGCTAATAACGGCCAAAGTATTACCGGCGCTGTACAGAACAGAAAGAAAGAGAAATAAAACTGAATGATAAATTTCAATATTACAAATTAATTTCTTAGTCTTGGTATTTAGCTGATTGAAGGCATGAATTATGTAATTTTTGTCTTTCATTTTTAATCTAGCTGTTTTTCATCCTTTATCAGTAATATTTCTTGTAGCTATTGAGATTGTTACTTTAAGAAATCCTACTATGAACGAAACATCGGAAAATCTAACATTTACACAAATATGATATACGTTAGCTAAAATCTAAAACTGAAATTATAGTTTGGCTACAATTAAACACAGAAGAAATTGGTAAGTGAATGTTCATGACCCCAGTGACTCTCCAGCACAAGCAGAAGTCATACAGGTAAAACGCCTCACATACAATGTGAATAGCAACAAGGCCACCAATTGTTAAATGAGACACGTTTGTTAATTGAATTGCTTATTGATGCTTTCGATAATGTTAAAATGGTTGATTGCAGTAGCTGTATTGAAAAAAATACGATGTAGGTACAATAAGAACAAACAATATATGGAGTTGCATTTCTTATCTCAAATGCTGGTTATATGATAACAATGATGTCACGACTAACTTTTTCGCAACTTGTTGGCAACTTCTTGTTTTCCCAGTGCCTTAACTATTTGATAGTGTAGGTAGTAGATGCTGTCCTTGTGGTTGGGTCCATTTCCAGTAATGCACAGCCCTTGACGTCACTGAAACCAAGATGTCTTGCTGTGAGCCAATGCCGATGACTTCTCCTGGGAACAGTGAACCGTCATAGTCAACAACAAACCAGTCCCCCACCATGATTTTCGGTTGTTTGACTTTGAGATCTGGGCACACTCATATAGCTATCTCCAAACTGTCATTCAACAAAGTGATCAACTCTGCATGGGAGTTGATTACCTTAATGTGATGCATTCGTCGAATGCCTGTAGTTGGTTTAGCATCGGAAAACACAGTTCCTAGATCTAAACTTTTATTTCGCTCAGCGATATCTGCATTGGTCATTTCTTTCACAATCACACATTTCCTCGAACTAAGCCCATTCACAAAAAGATGTAGCATCATGGATTATTTTCTTTCGACTGGATACAGCAGACCAGACATGTCTTATTACCGCTCCACCACTGCCATCAACTAAGGGTGTGATACAAATTCAACATTGTGTTTGCATATACACATTCCATGAAAAGCGCCACACGTGGGCTGATATGTTAATTGTTTGCGTAAGTGACCAGCTATCTCAAATGTAACTCCCAGCACTTGGTTTTATGTAGTTAATTTACCTACCAACAAATGTATGGTGATATCACCCACAATCCATGTTTTTTTGTCTCTGAGATACTATTGATGTAGTTAGGTCTCGCATTTCAATATAAAATATTTTACCCAAAACTTTAGAATGTTTTGCAAGTTTATAGAATTGGTCTAAATAAGGAACATATTACCAGAAAAAGCTTCCCGACAAAAGTTACAATACCTAGCCTGCTGAATATTTCTACAGTCAATATTCATAGGGGTGTGCTTTTAAATCTCTGGGACTGTTATTGCATGTCATGATTCATTTGGGTTAACAGTTAGGCATCGAATTCCACTTAATGTAGGTATTATCAAGTTGGCGTATAACATAGATAGGTAACGTGTCCTTGGTAAGTCACACTGTTTTACAAATCTTACAATTTGAGCAAAGCTGACATAATTTGAAAATATTAGTTACTTGCATCACATATGGTCCGGTTACTCGCGTTACAATGTTTGAGTCCTCACTGACCCACCATGCAATAGACCTGTCACATCCATGGTTACGATTGTGTCACTTGTCTTTGCTTACATACTATTGTTGACGACGACGATGACGACGACGACGATGACGATGACGATGACGATGATGATGATGAAAATGAATAAACATTTTAGACAAAAAAATGAAAATTGATGACTTTAACATCATGTAGTTTGCCTTTGAAATGATAGGTTTTATTCACATTTAATGGAGTTTCTCGTAAAGCATATTAAACCATTAAAAGTTTTGCTACTAATCATCTTTTCCTTTAAAATAAAAAGATTAAAAAAACAGTGAAGCAAAATAAAACCACCTTAAAGTGCACAGGTCCGAGTATCATGACTGAATTAAGTGGAAAATTCGACGCGAAATGTCGGAATTCCTGTACTACAATTACAATTGTAACGGATCTGTAGTTATTTTTATTAAAAGCCACAAATCATATAAAAATGAAGCAAAATATGTACATTTAAAGAAAATTTTAATATTGGGATTACAGTATCTCTAAATGTCGAAATACAACGTCAACACTGCAATATATATATATATATATATATATATATATATATATATATGGTAAAATACTCAGAAAACATGGGGGAAACACCACATATGTGTGACTCCGTAGCGTAGCGTGTGGTAGCACGAAAATACTATTACGTTATTTTAACAGGTTAACTGTCACAATAGTTCAAAGCCACCTCGAAGCTAAAATATACAATGAACTTAGGTAATATTACGTCATTCTCTGTATTCAATTAACTGATGAACTGTACACTGATGTATCCATCTTAATTAACAAACACATTTACAGGTTTTGTGTGATTTAGAGTGACCAGACGAAGTATTACACAAGTTCTTCATTAAAATCTATATTACCATACTAGGATGCCTCAATTTCACAGCATTATCAGTAGAATTGTCTTGATATTAGTTCAGTTTTGGGTATAAGATGTCAAAATTTGTAGCAGTTTGTTGAAATTACTTCATGAAAAATGAGAATTCATTTTTGTGACGCTAGATAATTTCTGTTAAACTTGGCATTTGGCAACATGTTGCTTCTTTATTATACGTTGTATTTCCAGAATAGATACTATTAGGGAAGCATATGTTGTAAGTGACCTTTTCACAAGTACTTGATCATCTGCGCCTATATTTTGTTTTTAACGTTACACGATAAGTAATGTTATGCAGCATGAAAAGTGAAACCCATCACTATGTCTCTCATTTAATCTACAGTTGAACGATAAATTGTCATAATGTTTACGACATATGTATAACTTAAACCGCATGTGTTACAGAACGCAATTTAAGGTTATATATGAGGTGAAATGAAACAAAGTTATAATAGCACAGAACATATCACAGTAGCATTGTACAAGGATCTCTGCTTGAAATTATGTTTGCCATATTGCTACGGCTTGTTTAAGATAAACAAATATGTGTATTAAAACACTGATAAATCATTTCATTAAATTGTGATCTCCATGATCAATGACTTATGACCAAAGCATTGTTATTTCTTTATGTTTTAACCCATTTGCACATAACTAGGATAGGGGATAGGCAGTATATATAGACTGCTGACTTTGTTGTGTTGTTTCCCATTGACCAGTATCGAACTTATAAGTTTTATTGTTGTTGAATATTTTCCAGGTACCCCCCGATGAACGATCAACTGTGGAGACGAAACAAGAAACAAAACCGATATGATGAGAGAGACCTATACTGATCTTCGTAATGCTCCTAACACCGAATAAACAATAAGGTCGAGGACGAGCAATGCATGAAAATGCTCCTTTTATAATTTAACTTAGCATTTTTATCTCGTAGTTGAGTTAGTAATACGTTATGAGACGACACGTAGTTTGCTAATATATAACACACGTTCGATACTTACTCTGAAACTTATCAGGCAAGCGTGACGTTACTTGTTTCAGCTTCCTGAATGTTTTGCCAGAAAATGTATCCACAGCGCAGTCGTGGAATCTAAAACGGAACAGAAGTGTTATAAATGTTGCCATTTTAATGTTATTGAGGCCCTATTATACATCTAACTTATAACTCTCATCAATAAATATTACTACTGTTAAACTCTACACTTACCCCATGTAAATATTTATGATAGTGCTATTGGCACTGACTAATTTAATGGGAAGATTTGTAGCTATGTGAAATCCGTAAACATTGCAGTAGGTAGTGACGTCCCTGTAACTAATAATAATTGAACAGGAAAGGCTTGTCATTACTTACTGAAGGGTTACTTTAGACGGGATTTTAGCGATCCACTTAACGAAAGGAAAAATTTCCTTATCTTGTATTTGCCTTCTAATTATAACTAATCGGTGAACATTCGGTGCAGTTAGATTGATGAGAAAGGATATATCAAGTTTGCCCTCAAAACTGATCATGCCGCGAGGGTACTGTTAAAAACCGATACAAGACATAATTGTGAACGTATGATTTTGTTTCTGATTAGCGGTAATATTATACAAACGTTATATAACTATGAACATGTGGTCTCTCAAACAACCATTATGTATAGCTAATATTAAATAAAACAATATATTATGCGCACAGATATCGCTAAGAAATTTCCACGTTACCCATTATGTATACCATATATAAAATTTCAAGGCAATGTAATTAACATCCTATGGTTGATATTAACAAGAGTTTCAATGTTACTCGCTATGAAAATAGCATTACAATAGTACCTATTCTTGACTACCATCTTTACATGTGGTTAACACATATATGAAAAACCTTCTTTAATAAAATGAAAAGAGTCGGATTAAATCATTTATCAAATGCTCACACAAAAAATTAACTTGGCAAAACAATAACAAAACAATTCTCATGACATGTTAGTTGTCTTAGAGCGAGGTTAAGCAAATATTCGCTAAAATATGATTTAAAACTTACATTTACTATAGTTTTAGCATAACAGATCTCTTCAATTTGAGAAAGGAAAATAGTGCATAATAAAACTATGCAAGTATTTATAAATTTTGTCACGTAAGATTTTCACAACTTACTTATTCACATACTTACATTTATTTCCTTACACACCGTGAAGAAGTCCGTCACATTGCGTTGATGATACGTGCAGTCTACCTGTTTAACAGTGATCTCCTCGTTTGTGTCCATAGAGTTAACTATTGTTTTTTTTAACTTCTGGGTCTTGAACTTCATAAAAGCAGTCTACAAAATCATTCCACATATGCTTCTCTTTTAGTGTCAAAAAAACTTGCATTTTGAAATGATGCGTTTAATCTACGTCACAGTTAATGCCACAAATGTATCTTAATGCATCTTTGAAGTATTTATGTTGAAGATTTGCTTGGATATAAAGTTCGAAAAATCTTTCGTCGTTGACTGCATGTAGAATACAATTTCCAAGAAAATATCCTCTCAGACCTGGATAACGAAGACTAACACAAGAGTTCTTTGAACTGGAAGCATCCTTCGATGAATACTCGTTTGTCTGCAGCAGACATGTTAAAAGAGCTCCTTTGATATCACTTTTCCTGTAGTTTTTTCCATTCGTTGACAGACTGTGGAGCCTTCTTATCTAATACACTAAGCAAAGCCTTCCCTATTTTCTTCCTCACCTGACGAAACTCCACTTTCTCCACATTTAGCTTTGAATTATAATAGCCTTCCATACAGTCAATGAAAGATTCAACAATATTTGACAAACGCCAATGGCCGGCCGGACGCACGCCTTCTTTGCTTTTGTCAACGTCCAGATATAGCAATGTCGATAAGAATAGAGGTGCCTTGGGAACACCAACAAAAAACTAAGACTCAATGATATTACTCTTTTTGAACATATCAGCGATTTAACCTTCAAAGGTTCCTTCAGCAGAATGGAAACATTGAGAAAGGAGAGCGTTCTCTCCTCTTACCAGAGTGTCAGCTTTTTCACGATCGGTACCTGTACAGCAAAGATGATAGTTGTAAATTCTTTTTGATAATTTTGTAATTTCTTCCTTTTTTAATTCGCTGAGCTCAATGGTCGTAGACTTTTTTGAACATATGTCAGCAGTCTGGCGCAGTGCAATCCATATTCTCATTTGTTTATTAGCTGTTGCTATGGCTTCACAAATCTCGCTTCTATCCCCATCAAGTGGTTGCATTTCGTTACGACCCTTTCGAAAAGTATTCTCATCATGTACTTTGTTCTCAGAAATATCTGATTGGTGAGGGAATGGTTTATTTAGAAGCTCGCGGACATATGCTGACACATTAACACAAAGGTCGCCTAAATACAGTTCGCTAAAGCCATCTATCAGAACAATGACAGGTTCATTCAACAAAATAGCAGAGACATCTTTGGTTTGTAAATCGCAATTTGAGGCTAGATCGTCCATTATTAATTCAGTGAGATTCTTCTGGTAGTTTTTGTAATTCAGATGTACATAAATAAGAACAAACGTTTTCTCTTTTTCCTGAATCCATTGATTTAACATCTGTAGAAAACATGCTGTTTTCCCATATCCAAGATCTGCTTTCAATATCACAAACTTCTTCTTGAGAAGGTTTTCATTCATCATCAATTTACTTGTAGTTGTCTTTTGTGGATTTTTGTCATCCATCCATTGAACGGAACATTGGCTATCCAAATACAACGTATCAATATTGAGAGATACAGTTTTTCCGGGGAAAAGTTTCAAGAGCAGGCGGTGTTTATAGCTCTCACAGAGTAGAGATACGAGACTCACTAGCTTTTTATATTTTTCTGGCAAAAAAAAAAAGAACAGTTTGAACATGTTAACTCTAGCTTAAGGCAATGCTTATCTAATGAAATATGTTACTGCTATAGTATACGCTCTACAACTAGTTTTATGATGACATCAAATGCACCTGATCATATATTGTCGATAGTTAGTGATACTTACTATTTAGTACTTTAAATGTCGTCGCCGGATCATTGACCTCACACATTCCATCGTTTGACGTCTCCTGAAAAAGAATAATCAATTTTTAAGAAAAGTCTGACAAGTTTTATTTGCATTTCTACCTTTTAGGCATCTATATAGAACAGAAGAATGTTTATGCAGCATCAATGTAGCAAGTAACAAAATCTGTGTCACTAACGTGGACGTATACATGGTCCTGCTGTTAAAAGCGATATTGGGTTACCAGCCGCTTGAAATTTATTGGTCCATCACAACTATTAGTATCAAAAATGGCACGAATAATGATATATTTCTATTACTGCACGCGCAAAATTTCACTACATTTATTAATGGACTCTATTATTAAATTGAAGTCATTTTAACGTAGCAATACAAGGCTGTCCTTCTCAAATCCATTTTACAGTTAAGTTATGATTGACTTTTAGTTTGAAATACTTCATGAGCTCTATCAATCTCTACTTTTAGTCTTACAAGTTTTCATAATAAAAAAATATGAAAAAAATTATTGATTAAAACCGAAACTTATATTTTTACTTTTCAATGGAACTTAAATGTTTTCATATAATCTTTGCAGAAGACTGGCAATGAAAACTCTTTCAGTTAAATAATTTTGCTTTACGTATTCCTTAAATGTGTATTTTGTCTGAACATCATAATTCAGGGCGCTAGAGACACTTGTGCCAGTATGAAAAAGCCTCCTTTATTTTGTGACAATCTCAAAATAACCTTTTACATATATTTTACTGCTCTCGGACTGACGGGACTCGATTACAGCTCTCCAACAAAGTGTCAATTTATACTGCGGATTCTGATTAACTCTGGTGTATACAGTTTGAACAGAGACTATTTCAGGATATTTAAGTATTAAGAACTAAGGGTATAGGCACATACTTGTAGGAAGAGATGATACGTAAACCTGTGCACAACATCTAAGACCAAGAGTTATGATTTTGTTTTACTGCACTTCAATATAATATAATCAGAATATTACACCCTTTTACGTCAGTATAACCTGTTGCCATTTAGTTAGGGCACGTTCTTGACAAAAAACTTGCAATTCGTCACCTTTTTATTTATATGGCTTAGTTCTTCTATGCTTCCTTCAGGCTTCCTAAAGAAAAGAAAAGAAAAATGTGTTCATTTAAATTAACACGCAAGTCTTATAGTGTGACTTCAATGATTTAACAACTGACAATTTGACCTGAGATAAAATAAAAATGGAGGAGAAAGTTTACTAATGGATGTATTCAATCTAACTGTGAATGTAGTTACAAAAAAATTAATTTTACACCAGACATCCAATCTATCCCAAAGAACACATGAGCAATACATTTTTAGATTATGTTTTCATTCATACCGCGGTATTTTTATTTGGAAGCTCAACTGAGGATGCAAATTAACATAAAAAATAGTAAAATATTTCTTGTTAACATAAATACCATACACAGGTCTATGTGAATCAAAATATGAATGGTACACACTTCTGAAATTTGGTACACGATTTATCCCATCCACGGGAATATTCAGGATTAAGACATTGATATTTGAAATTCATAAATTGATTGAATTATACAAATTAGAAATCTTACTATATTTCTCTCTTTGATGTCTCTTCCATAAACAAAAACAAAATAGCAACATAGAAACGATGACAAATATGATAATGCCAACAATTATGACCAGCGTAGATAACGGGAGGATTGGAAAGGGACGAGATGTTACCGAAGCTGATGGAAGTACGGTTGAAGAGTGATCAGTAACACCATCATACGACGGACATGGATCTAAAAAAAGAGAACTCGTTGGATTGTGATGTTCATACACATTGTGAATGATTAAAGTAGCAAAACAAATTAAAGTTTCCTTAAGCCAAAGCTAGGTATATTCAATCATGTGCAGAGTAGTTTCTTTTGAGTATTCTTATTTAACTAATAATATAACTGGTATACTATTCAAAAAGATACAACCCATCAACTCAACTTAAAATTTTAGATGTCACATTTTACTATTCTCGACTATGGTAGTTTCATATTCATCCATTAAATCGAATTCAGAAAGAAGTAGAAGTATAAAGCAAATTCTCTGTATTTAAGTTTAAAATTTTACACTAGTACTTGGTTAACGACAAACTAAGAATGCTTTGTGTGTTCAAGTTTATTTGATATCATTGAAGCAGGTAATAGATGATCAAGACAAACTCACCAGTTTTTAACTCAATATTACTATCAGAACGCTGCATAAGATTTACATCTCCTTGGGCCAGGCATCTGATCTCTGCAAACCCACCACACGCTGACGCTGTGTATTCGGCAGATATGTATGTGTCCCATGTACCACTAACAACCTGTGAAATGGGTTCTTTTGGTGTGAATTGGAGCCCGTTGATATTACTTATCTCCCATCGTAGAGATATTAGAGGACGGGATCCGCTAACTCTACAATATAGCTCACCGGTTTGGTTTACTCGTAGGCCGCAAGTTGAACATGAGCTACAACCATTGATCTTTGGGCATTCCTGCTGCGGACGAACTGAAAAATATAATCAATTATTTATTATATTCGTAATAAGTATCAATTTGATTCATAAATGTAACAAGAGGTTAACATAAACATAAAGTCTGGCTTAGAGTAATATACATCAATTTTTCAGTTATGACACAATGTTTTTTTTCATCAGCCCATAATGAAGGAATGTAAAAAATGAGATGTGTATCAGTTTGAGATCTGAATGAATTTTTGTATAAAAAGAATGGGAGAAGTCTTTCTTTTCTTCAATAAACCAGTGTTATTAAATTGTATATTACCCCATGATGCTACGATAAACCGATATCTATAACTTTATTGATTGATTCCTCAGTTTTGTAAAAATCGAACTATTTATTGCAACATCTGCTATGAAACCGATACTAGCAACGATTGCCTGATGCTTTAAAAGACTAACGAACTTTAAGGGTTATAATACATATGTTTTTAAGAATTAGCACTCCATTTATACTGTGACGGGAATGTCCAGTACGTTGAGGTTATGCTCATTCACTACAATTTGTATTTGGAACAGTACATGTTACCTGTTATTTGCATGGTGATTTGTTCTTGATGGTAATTTTCTGGCAAAAAAGAAGTAACAACGGTGTATTTGCCTATATCTTTAAATTGCGGCTTCGAAATTAACATTTTGCCTTCTAAATTGATATCAAATCGAATGTCGTCATACAATGTGCCAGATTTTTGGTCATTAGCTAACACAAGAATCGGGTTTGTACTGGATGGAGATCCGTTATACCAAAACACCTGTGTTGGCACTTCAGTAGAACTGCACCCAATCGTTGCATTGTTGCCCGTCTCGATTTGGTAAGTTGATTGGCAAGCCATTTTAACACCTAAATGTAAACGTTATAAATCGCTTAAAGAATTGTTCAAGTTCTACGAACAAGAAATTAGTTATATTTGATTAAATGAAAACCCTGTCGAGCCTTACAACTAGAATGGCAACATTATAACGTTTGTTTCCATCAGAACAGCATATATAAATAACGTAATATTTCATGCATTGGTACTATCAAACATGTGCACCAAGTGACCAAGCTACTGATATCACTAGTAAAAACCTAGATCATTCTGCTTATCGTTATTAAGGAGCAACATATCATTCTCTTCATAAAGACGATGAATAAATATCTCGAAATTTAATTCCTGCTCATGTCAAAATTACTTATTTGTAATGTTAAGCAGAACTCTTCTGCATCAGATGAGCAACATGCCTTCATGTATTGATATCACTGACAGATGCTAAATTTAGATTGTTATTCCCTGGCAGTGATTAAATACAACGCCATCCTTGATATCATCGAATACAAAGTAAGTTACACTTACCTATGAAAGTATCAAAAGCAATGAGCAGGAGGAACCACGATTCGTATGTTGCACTTAGATTCTTCATTTCCAAATGTATTTGAAAGAAAAACAAAATAAAAATAAAATAAAACTGTTAGCAAACTGCCTACCCACTAGGCAGCCGGTGTAATAGAATGTGTAAAAGTAAGTTGGCTTATATGAAAGAACAACAAACTGACACAGTAGGTTTTTGAAATAGTGACAATATTTTGTAATCGCACCAGTCTACTAGGACAATGTACGTGTACTTGTTGATGATGATGACGACGACGATGACGATGAAGATGACAATGGCGATGGCGGTGACGATGACGGCGACGATGACGATGACGATGACGATGACGATGATGGTGATGATACGCTTTACAAGAAACAACAACTTAAAGATACACAAAAGGATCGGGAAAAAAAGTCCAATTAGCATTGGATCGAGTCTTAAATAAAAGCAAATTAAGTGTGGTCAGTCACATGTCAAGTAATTTTTAATACGCTTAAATAAAAAAGTATGTCCAATTGGCCTATAGAAGTCAGTGAGAAGTTTGTTGTTTGCAGAAGTATCTGTTGTTAGTTCATTTAACGCAAAACCGTGATGTCAAATCGAAAGTCCATTACAGATAGCCGTAGAGGCATACTGATTTCACTTTCATATATAATTCCGCATACAAAACTTATATTGTTTTTATTATTGTTAGAATTATTCGACACCTGCAAATTGAACTATGATGATACTGACTGTAAAGAGCCAACCATATCGACAAATGACAATGTTTTTGTCAGTGAAGGTTCTCTCTTTCCTTTTTATTACGCTTGTTCTTCTTGCACAAGGTAGTTATTATTATATGTATAAATTATTATATGTAAAAATCGATATAAGAGTCATGTGTTTCCTTGTACAATTATTATATATTCTTATTTTTCATATTGCAGGAGAGAGGCGAGATTACCTTAATTGTAGCAGTAAGGACAGCTCTACAAATAGTAATTATGTCGACTGTAAATGTTTACGCAATTCTTCAAATTGTTTAATTTGCAAAGCGTCAAAAGGAGATAAGGTTTCGTGGTACAATGACGGGTAAAACAAAATATTAGCTAAGGACATGTTTGTGGTATCCCAAAACGATATCGTCAAGCTTAATTATTGTAGCTTGCTCAATCATTCTATGATGAGTACTACGCCATGCAGTGAAGAAAACCAAGCGATGTACTCTTGTCGCCGTAAAAATCTGACAGTTACGAAGTTCTTCTTGGAATTACAAGGTAAATAACTCATTTTCGTCTCATGCATGGTTAAAGAGGGAATGCATGCATTAATTTCAACACGTCCTGCGAGTGTTTAATTTTCCTTTTCTGTTTTAAAGTTTAATATTTTATAAACTCAGTTTAATGTACAAATGATTTCTTCTGTTTACATTTTAACAGTCACTCCAGTTGTCCAATTGAATGGAGGTAACGTGACAGGTGACAACTCTACTCTACTGATAATGCCTAATAAGAATGAAACTATTCAAAAATGCAAAGTTCTAGACGCAGTTTTACCCATTTCAATTACATGGTACGTTAACAACGGAACAAAGACGGAGGTATCCACTGAAACCTTTAATAACGGAACAGTCGCAGAGTCATATTATAATGTGCACGATGTCAGCTCTAATTTTATTTTGCATTGTGCTGTGGATGGTCCCTATATGTCCAAGCAAACAGACTACATGTCGATATTGGTTGGAAGCAATCAACACGTAAGTTTACTACTTCTTCCAATCATTAGGTCCCCAGTTCGAGTCACTCCAAGATTAATGTATGTCGTCCAGTTACAGACTTGTTCACAATTGACAATTCATAATCATGGACGTTAAATATGAATCTAAGAGATTGACTTCGGTCAGCTTGCGGCTCTGATAAGCCAATGAGGTTTCTTCGCGAATTCCTGCTTGCATGAGGATCCAAAATACATACATCCTTCTGTTAGTTACATCTTTAGTTTCAGTTGAATTTGTCACATTGTTGGTAAATGAAAGATAAATGTGCTTAAAATACAAAATAGAATGTTATTTGCTAGTTAAACTTGGAATCAAGACATTAGGCGAAACTTGCGAATGACAAATATACAATTACCTTAAATTAATAGAACGCAACATTTTCTGCATTGGATTAAAATAATCTTTCAAAGAAGCGGAAAATTACAACTCTAAAATTACAATAAAAATTTTCTAGTATTTCTTGTTAGGGCAGAAAAATGATTAGACCCACATATCGCGCACATTTTTCATTTGGAAATGCAACTATATAGGTATACAATCTTGTCTTCAAAAGTAAACGCAGTTTCATAATTCATTTCGACAGATACAATTTCCTCTACTTAATAATTCCAATTTTGAAAAATGTATGGGGTATGCCGTCATAAAGACGATCAAACCGAAAATACCTACCACGATTTCGTTGCTCTGATGGCTGAGAGTAGACGAGCAGTTCTAAAAACATTCATTCACCGAAATAAACTGATCTCATCTATGAATAGAAAAATACATGTTGATACCTTTGTTCGAAGTTTCAAAGTTGAGACAAAGTTATCACAACTGTGTACATTTGGATCAAAATATTAAGGTGAAAGATAACTAAAAGTAGCGATTGAAATTTCAATCCGTCTCTTGATATGTTTTTTTATTTGTCATAACGTTTCTAAATGATAGATAAATGTGCTTTAAAATACAACTTGGATTTTTATTTGCTAGTTAAACTTGGAATCTACACATCATTAAAAAACGTACTAACGACAAATATACCATTACCCTAAATAAGTAGAACACAACATTGTCTGCGTTGGAGTAAAATAACTTTTTCAAAGAAGCGAAAACTTACAACTCCAAAATTATAATGAAATTACTTCTGATACTTCTAGTTAGGTCAGCAAATTACTAGACTCACATATCGCGCCAATTTTGCAAATGCAACTATAAATGCAAACAATCTCGTTAATACAAGTAAAGGCAGTTTCCAAAATCATTTCGACTGATAAAATGTATAATAATTAAGAGTAATAATATTTGGAACAGTATGGAGTATGTCTTCATAAAGACGATCAAACCAACAAATGTACTAAGATTTATTTCGATGACAGTAGACAATCAGTTTTAGATACATTCAATCACAGTAATGAACTAATCTCATCTATGAATATCAAAATAAAGGTTAAGACCTTTGTTTGAATTTTCAAAATTGAGACAAAAGTCACCACAGCTTTGATACCATTTGTTTTTCACTTAAAAATACAATTGCTATTTTTCTTACAAAGGATTAAAGCTATAACATGTCTGGAAATATAGCTAAATTGATTACACTCAATATTAAACTATAATTTACAAAGAAGATTTTCGTATGTTTGCAAAGTACTTGCGTCAACTAAAAAAAGGTCGAGATTCAGAAAAGTTTTAGAAAATATCAATTGTTAATTATTATAGAATATTTAAAGACATATCGAAATACTCATTCGCAGGAACTTGGAAACGATCTCAACTATAAGATAACTTTATCCGCTCTAGTCATTATTGCTACTCTACTTGGTATATTATTTTTTTGTTCTCTATAACATAAAAATGGTATACGAGTATTACCAGTTTAGGGAGTGAACGTAGTTTCGGTAAATCGTTCAGCCATTGAAGATTATTTATGTCTTTGAACATCTAACAACATTTTATACGTGTTTAATTGGTGATTACGACAGTAGTGTAGACTCATGAATGCAAAAAGACAAAGAAATGGGTTGTTAGGGTCCAAACGAAGCTCCTAACCCGCCCTACTTAAAAAGAAAGAAATAAGGAAGGAAATTACTAACAGATTATCATTTTATATATTTTGGTCAGTTATATTGCATGAAAGATACTGTCGGTTAAATTCTTTCATTCTCCTTCTTTTTTTTTAGCAAAATGTACGATTCTGAGCACTTTAAGTAGCCTATTAAGATTACTAGCGTGTAAAATAGTCTAAATTATGTTGTCAGTTTGATGACCAATTACTTGGATTCGTCGCTTATCAGTTTCACCGATATTGCTAACATTGAAGCTTAAAAGAGAAATTGCAACATAATAATGCAATTTCTTTATGGTATACTAAGAATTTGAAATACCTGAAAGCATCAACATATTGTTATTGGTGTTACAGATGAGAGTAGGCACTCCATATGCAAAATAAATTTAACAATATTTTTCCAATGCAAAATGCCTTAAACTAATACAACTGCCCGGATATAATAATACAGAGAGAAGTAGTGAACAAAAAAAATAAAAACAGATCCTGTTTTACTGATTTACTTTTTCTGTGAGGTCCGTCTCTCCTTGTAGCAAATACCATATTTTCGGTTCCTAACGTTGCTACCATTACAAACTCCTATGTCTATGTCTACTTCTGTATGTCTATGTTACAGAATATGTAGTTATTACAAATTAGTCTTTTAGAGTACTAAAATAAATTTCAATTCCTTGACAAGATTTTCGTCACATACTTAAATGGTCCTTTAATTTACATGAGATAGTTGCATTCTTTAATTTTAAAATATTATGTCTCAATATACGTAATCTTTATCTTCTGATCATAATCTTTTAGATGTCGATTCTAGACACAACCTCGTGGGGCTGATTTACCAACTACCAAAGAAAATATCTACAACATGTGTTATGAAAGCAACGACCTCGGATATTCTTCAATACCTCGCTAACTTGCCGAAAAAACGGAATCAAAGTAACACCAATTTGATTGCAGTCTTTGTAGTTATTTGTTTGGAGTACACATATTTATTTTAGTTATATCATGGTAACACAATTTGATTATAGTATATGATTTAACTATCTACATTTGAGATTATGAATGGAAAACAAACACTTTAAGAAAACAAGGTTTGTGTAAAACTGATAGATTGAACTATTTTCATGATAGGTTTTATATTGAATGGGATGTTTTGCCGAGAAACGAAACAGTAAGTACAGTGTATCGTCGTCACGGCAACACTATTGACTTGTGTTCATTGTTCTTTATAGAGTAGCGCTCAATTAATAAATAAATAAATGCAGAGTTCTGCCTGTTCACTTTTCATAGTCTGTATGAACCGCTAAATGGAAAAAGTATTTCAAAGCGAATGAGGAAGTTGGTGATCGATCCATCACAAATTGGGACTGCAGTCAAGTGTACTGTTCAAATCTTTGTTTCATATTGTTGTCACTTTCACACTAAGTCTTATTAATATACTAAAATGTTTTGCTTTCTTTTTCGATGTTATCTCATTTCTATTTGTACAGGGAAGTAATCAAGGTTTCTGTGTAGGGCTATGTAATGTGTTGATTGAAATATTCAAGGTATACATTTCAAGGGACTATCTTGCTTAAACCGAATGATTAGTGCTATGTTCAATTCATTTACAATAGTATTTCTCTGGCACCCATTGCAACAGTCAAGCTTTTATATAGGCAATATGAGCAGTCTTGCAGTATGCCCTTCATTGCATTTTTTTATTATATAATGGTATGTTTCCCAAGCTACTTCTAGGACTAAACACAACCAAAGATTATGCAATCTCAAAAGATAATTGACTTGTTCGCCAATATTTTTTAAATCAAAGGGAGAGGGAGCGGCTTCTTTCATGCTGTCAGAGTAACCATTCGTACTACGCACCAACCATAACATGGTGGTAAAATATCGTCCTGATGTAGCAATATAATGAACTTATTAAACTATCCACAGTTGAGATTATGAATAGACATAATCACCGTTAGTATATAACTTATAAATTGAACTATTGCTATGATAGGTATACATTTTATAGGATGTTGTGGCTGAAACTAAATCGTTCGACAGTGAGAAATCTTTGTTGTTATTATTAGTAGATAACTAATGCCTTTCAAGTCTTCCTCTGAAGAGATTGAGTTGTCACGATCATAAATGTAATTTCCTGCTATTGTCTCTGTGTGGTAACAAAGAAGTCATGGGTTTTCTTTTATTAAAGTGTTATATAGTAGTCTTAAATGGTAGTCTCGGGTTACGTGCCAAGTATGACAAAGAAATATATACCCCCGATAATCAGAAATGTGGAAATTATCTCGACACTATGGAAGTCATTTATCTGGCAAGTGAAGTATGATAGTTATTTTATTTTGCAAACATAAAACCACTTCACAAAATCTATTTTGCAAGGGGGTCACTCAGCATATGTCATTCCCCCACTGGGTTTGAGCGCAGCAATTACATTAATCATTGCTAAATGTAGCTAAGCTGCCGAAGTTTACAAACATCAAACATCACCAGCATGTGATTTCAGCGTGATGTCTGCGTGATATATTTGTCAAATGAACCTCTAAGTGAATTCATGTTTAACCGAAAGCATTATATTTATGTATTGTGATATAAGTGTCAAAAATTCCAAACTGGATTGTTAAACAAACATCAAGATAAGGAACAAACCTGAATTTAATGTGTTGAAAGGGAGTACTGAATCCGCATCCAGCAATTGCACCAATGTTTGGTTTATCCTGAAACGTAAACAGCAATTGCGAAATTCTAGAAAATACAGCTATTAGGTTGGAAAAGTTTTCACAATCAACATTTACAGTATATCCTTAGAACATGATGAAGAATGATCATATTAATTAAAAATTGGATACATATGCAGTTACATTACATTGAAAATACAATTTATCCATACTAAGCAACTTTACTACAAGTTAAAGTAAAATTATGAACATACTCAAAACATGTTGAACGACTTAGATCTAGGTTAGAGAAAACTTTAAGCTAAGCCTCAAAACAGCATTGATATACTGAGAGGGAGGGGGGGGGGTGGGCATTGGAAATTATAACTGTACATTGCTCATCATTTTATACTTCACGCCAAAATTTCAATTCTAATGATTATGGATAAGATCCATTTCGTTTGCAACACTGAGGTTTAAAACAAGGAAGTTGGGGGAAGTGATATGCAAGTTTGCCTTATTATCCATGGATTGGACCATCACACAACTTATGTAGGCGTTAACTACTATATTGCTTTACTGATATGGAGTGATCAATAAGATAAAGGCAACCATCCTAAAACGTTTGCAGTGCGTTTGGAGAAGTTATTCAGTTAGAAAGGAAAGTTCAAAGTAGACGGTATGGCACGTTTACATCATTTCCGGGTAGATGTGTGTATTCGTGCAGTGAAAGTGCGACACGTGACCTTGGCATGCCCGACTGTCGATATATTGCAACATTGTAAATCCATTAGTGGTTTATCGTCCGTTATTCGTTTATCATAGCGTGTTTGTAAGAAGGATACATAGTGTGTTATGCAGTATCTTTCTTAAAATGTGCAGACTAGTCACTAAACGGCAGTTTACTATTAGCAAGACACCAAATACACCGAAGTGATTTATTAACTGTTTTATCTTTGCACACTAATACTAATAGGCCATTTTAACAACTTTTACAACAATTTCAAAAGGAATAATTATTGTTCACATGGTTTCTTTGTTTCAAAAAATGCAGAAGAAAACACATATTATAAACCAGTAAAAAGCAAATTTGGATTATTCAATTGAAACACAAAAGTATCACTATGTAACTAGTTGACATCTGCAATGCTTTTTGTTTGTGGGGGGGGGGCTCGATACTTTGGAAGCTTTAAGTACTATACCAGAGTAAACAGGAAACTTGCGCTTTGAGTTTATCGAACAAACCACGTTTGCTATAGGAAAGGAAAGCAGAAGGTGTAATTTATATATTTTTCGCCTTAAAGATGTGTTTGGGAGAGAGTGAGAGGAGAAGGGGAGAGATAGGGAGGTGTAGAAAGGGTTAGGGTTGTTAATTCTAGCTTAAAAGGTAGCTGAACTCCAAGATTTAACTCTCGGCTTGCATTCCAAATAATGGGAAATGTGTTGAGATTGCATACACCACGAAAGTAGTTAAGAACGTCATTATCTTTTGTTTTCTTAGACTGCTTTAATACCAATCTGCATGTGTTTGTTGTAGTATTTTAGCACTCAAAACGTGTTTAGTAACCGAGTGGTACTGTTATCCGGATGCATTAATACTTGAACTCGATTTGAAGCATATGGTCCTAGATTAGGATGAGTACTTAAACGAGTACTTGGGAGTACTTGATGAAAAAAAAAAGATATGTTATTTTGGAGTTAAAACAAGGAGCCGCATCATTTTCGATCATTTTACATATGAATTACGTTATAGCTTTACTTAAGTACTACACTCATGAATCTATACCTCAACGGAATATCATTTACATAATGCATAGTTTATTAACCAATATAAATGAGTGATGTTTATTGGACAGTTTGTAGCATACGTGACGTTAAGGTTAGGGAACAAACAGAATCAACTTAAAACTTCTCGACAAAAATGTAACCTCTGTGATATCTGTACACACAGAAAACAATATGTAAAATAATGTTATGTAAATCACGGGTTGTAAAAAAGTACATAGAATTATGTAAATATTACACAACATTCTGTAAAAGTATTCATATGCATGCGATTGAGGATTACACAAACTTATTGTAAACATCTACTAAGTCATTTTACATGATAGCAAGTAACTTTTACCAAAGCGTTAACCAAACGGAAGCAGAATTTACATAATACAACACTACTTGTACCAGTTTGTCGACATTTATCGTTACTAAATGTACTATAGTAACCACGGCCATATATACGTGCAAGCCACATACCGTTACGTACTCAGTGTGCGATTACGAGCTACAATGGCATGGAAAATGACGTTAGAAGACTGGGGCCTGGAAGAATTGATTGCAAAATTCGAAGGTATGTTTTGATATTATGTAAGTGAACGTGACAAGAACAAGAAATGCTTTGAGACCCACGACTAAGTTGGGTAGACGAATGCATTTGAATCGCTTGCGTTACGTAGACCTAACGTTAAAGTCGTACAATAAGTTAATATAATAGGCTAGCTGCTGTTTGTCATAGTCAACTCATAATTGTCAACGAATCCGTGTAGCCTACATACAAGTAAACATTAAACGGAATAGCCTACGGAAGGAGGACTTTGGTCTACGCCTTTATTGTAACCTAGTGCGTTTTATTCCTATTGTACGTTAACCGTAACTTCGTATACCCTGCGAGTCACTTTTTTAAGTAGTACTAGTACTAGGGTATACTTAGGCTATTTCAAGGCAATACATTTTAAATAGCATCCGGCATTGGCCTATAGTTACGCTGGTACTATGTTTAATATATATTATATAAAATTTTATAAAATATATTATTACCACTAATTGCCATTTTAGCTTGTAAGTTGTAGCAAGTAGGCTGAAGCTGATGTGGATTGGTGATACTTTTAGACCTAGGCCCAACTATAATTTAGCTATATTATGGCAGTGATCTAGCTGTTATATTTCATAGCAATCTACACAATTGCATACAGTGGGAGTGAGCATTGTTTTAAGCATTGTTAACATGATGCATTGGTTGTAAAAGTTGCCTACATTGTCTGATGAATGTTTAATGCAAGTTCCTGTTTTGACAAGGAATCACTAAAGGCCATCTGGCTTTCTAGTTTCAAACGTACTTGAAGAAGTTAGAATCACAACTGATTAAATTGTGGGCATTTTCTTTAGGAATGTCAATGTTTTGTGAGGGGTACATGTAAATAACTGCTTATGCTCCAAGGAGGTTTTAACACAACTTCATTATGATGGGATTTTTTTTTTCTTTTCTTTGTTGTTACTTAGGAAGCATCGACTTGGAATTCTATTTGCAAAAGATTTCAGAAAGACCTCAGCCATATGTGTTACTTCTTGGAGGAAGCAAAATACATCCCAAGCAGTCATTTGTGATCATCGAGAGACAGGCCCTACCCAGAGGACATTTATGAAGCCATTGATGTGTGCTTCAAATCATTCTACGTGTTTAATCTGAATTATACCAAATTGCATGTCTTGGTGCCTGGGAATTTTTCCAAAAAGTTGTCTACCAGTTGCCTGGTGGTGTGAAGTGCAACCAGATTCGAGATTTTTATGCTTACCGTGCCAACAAAAAAGACAAAGTAACTGCAGTTTAGCAGTTGTCATAGACAGCACTCCACGTTTTCTCATCTCACGGATCAGAATGTATCTAAAGTTGTTGCTTATTTGGAATTGACTTTGGGAAGAGTTTTTTCTTGTGTTTAATCTGGAATACCAAAAGGCATGTGCCAACAACAAAAACATAGTCACTGTAGTGTAGCAGTCATCATAGACAGCACTCCATGTTTTCTCATCCCTTGAATCAGAATTTTTCTAAAGTTGTTGCTTATTTGAAATTGACTTTGGGAAGAGTTATTTCTTTGTGTTTAATCTGGAATACCAAAAGGCATGCGCAAACAACAAAGACCAAGTAACTGCACTGTAGCAATTGAAAATGTTGGCACTTTTAAGTTGACTTAATTCCACAAGACAATACTTTTATAGCCTAAATTGTTCATTTGACATTTAATGGGATATAATATATGGACCTCTGGAATAGGAAGGTTGTAGGGTGTTTAATTGCTGAAAATCGCACATTCTGGATTATTTTGTGTTGTCATTGCTTTTTGCTCTCTCTTAAATGTACCTTTCTGCTGTGAGCGATTCAAACATGCATCCATATATTGTTTACCTAATTACTAGGTAAAAATTAACCTAAAACCTGTGTAAAATATTTACTGAACGGGTGCTATGTAAACTTCTCTGGCAAAATTTTACATAACAGTATTGTATTTGCGTTACATAATAAACATGTAAAACTTTACAAACCAGCAGTTAAGTAATTTTTACTTAAATGTTTGAGTGTTCTTATTTGACATGAAAATTAAGTAAAATTTTACTTAACCTGTGTAAAACGTTTTCTGAGTGTAGTAGAAATTCCTGTACAAATGTAAATGTTTTTCACCAAACCACACATTTTAATTAGGCTAATTTTGTCTTGTTTCTCGAAATAAAAAGCATGCAATAACAAAGGGACAATGTTAAGTCACCCCAATTAAAAATGAGTACATCTTCTTAATTAAAAGGGGCACCTATCATTTTTCAAATGGATCCTTAATATTCTTTAACACTAAAATGTGAAAATACATACCTGCTGGAATGAATCAAACTCAAACCTCTCGACTTCCCATACACTAAGTTGTAGACAGAGAGATGCCGGTTATATGATTAAGTATCCGTAGACCAAAAGTTAGAAGAAACGTGCTCAGCTGGTACATAATTACAAATTAAATACTATCATATGAATTGAGTAATTAACTGACATTGCGCCTGTATACCAATGTTTAACGAAACACAAGTCCTATAGACACTATTCCTGCAGTACAGGCCTATATTAACGTATACTAGTACCCAGTTATCTCGCTGAAAGTATTGGTTTCATCACTATGGACTAATGATCGAATACACATTTGGTCCTTGCGAAAGCAAGTGTGCTCGGTCATTTGAATGAATCCCAGAAACAGAGTTTGCTGATAACATCCAATGTTTAACGAAACACAAGTCCTATAGACACTATTCCTGCAGTACAGGCCTATATTAACGTATACTAGTACCCAGTTATCTTGCTGAAAGTATTGGTTTCATCACTATGGACTAATGATCGAATACACATTTGGTCCTTGCGAAAGCAAGTGTGCTCGGTCATTTGAATGAATCCCAGAAACAGAGTTTGCTGATAACATCAATAGAAATTTTCATAATAACTTTCACTGGTGTTTGATTTTTCACTTATGTTACGTACGAGGCCTTAGGTCACCTCACTGTTATATTGCACGCAAATAGTAAGTAAAATTCAGAGACAAATGGTAGAAGGCTTCTGCTATTTTATTGTCTTTTTTTCACAGCCTACAGAACTAGACTTCTCATATGCAATAATGATAAATATATAGGAGAGTTACAAGCATTATTGACAAGCAGACTTGGCAGGAGCCCGGAGAGGTCAGACGCTGACCCTGTCGGTATGCCAGTAAATTATATGTGACAGGTGACATAGTATATACAGTGGCTAGTCAGATTATATAGTTGTTGAATATGAGTAATACAGCAAACTCACATGTCTCAATACTCTGAAAATTGATATGTTATTCAAAACACGCAAATTGATAACTTGTCCATTGCGTTTGAAATGATATGTTCACATAAAGCATATTCACACTTTAATAATTTTGTCACTAATCATCTTTTCCCTTAAAATACAACAACAAAATAAACAAAGAAGCAAATTAAAACCACCTTAAAGTGCACCCGTCCGAGTATCACTGACTGAATTAAGTAGACAATTCAACGCGAAACGTTAGAATTTCCATAATACAATTACAATTTTTTTGGATCTGTAGTTATTTTCTAATAAAAACCACAAATCATATAGGCCAATATGTCAACAGGTTAACTGTCACAATATATTCCAGCCAGTTCGAAGCTAAATTTACAATGAACTAAGATAATATTACGTCTTTCTTTACATACAATTAACTAATGAACGGTACACTCATGTATTCATCTTTATTGACAAATACATTCACAGGTTTTGTGTGATTTAGAGTAACCAGACTAAGTCATGACATAAGTACTTTGTCAACATATATATTACCATACTAGGAGGCCTCAATTTCACAGCATAATCAGTAGAAATGCCATGTTATTAGTTTAATTCGGGGGATAAGATGTCGATATTTGGATACAAGATATTCCAGCAAGTAGCAGAAATTTGAGATTTAAAGGTAAAACTGTTTATACAATTCGGACTTTTAACATGAAAACCCGGTTAAAACATACCGCATCGGCCTTGTTCACATTTAAGAACGCAAAGGTGGTTATTAATATTAAGTCCGCGAGGAGAATGATCAAATAAGAACATTGACACGTTCATATTTTTGAGAACGAGTGAGTTTCGTATTAAGTCCGCTTGCGGGATCTGTACACCACTGCGCCGGAACGTTCATTCATTGCACATAACAGTGTACTGTATTCAAATTTAAAACCAATCCGTACCACTATATACCATTACATGTTAACCCAGATTTGAATTTCTTACAAACCCTGGATGAGCGAACGATCTTGCTAGTCACTGTTTACTGCTGATGTCGTATTTGATGCTAAACCAACATCGAAGGTCTTACTTAAGACCTAGTAAGGTCTATGCGTAGTCTAATGTAACTAGGACATACGTAATGCTTTGAGCATTTAGTAACTGCCGTAGCAACCGATTCCAAAATCATCCGTTTCGAAATCAACATAAAACTTATCGATTTTGGCCCCTTCGAAAACCTGTGAGTTTGGCGTACAATGAAATATAGTTTCTTAAATTTAAGTGGACTGTCATTCAGTTTGTTTAAGTTTCACGACCTTTAGGTAGTGTTTGTGTTAAGAAAGACAACGGTCTGATACTTAAACAAACAAACACAACGTATGTTGCCTTACTGACCTGTACACTGTGCTGTATGTCTACTGCACGTTCAAAAGTACTCACCAAATTACAACCGGATAGAGCAGATAGTATAACTTAACCGTAAATCTCGGGTCACCATAAGTCCGCGGTCGTTCACATTACATTAAATAGGAACGCATGAGGGATTGAAGAAACCCCGAAAGGAGGATTATTCTTAACAACGCACGCGGACTTGAAGTACGGGTTCGTTCTTAAGAGTGAACAAGGCCATCGAAATTGTTATATATAGTTGAAATTTGAGAATGTATAGAAATTCGAGGACTAACAGCGGGAATTCCCAATATTCTATTTGGTTAGCAGTTGCATCTAGAATTCTCCGCAAAACAGGGTTTCTTCTTTCACTGCTCCTCCCCATTGTACTTTTGATAACTTCATATGCCGATGATGTTTGTTACAGGATGTGTAGCCTCCTGTACTAAAGCGTTACACACACATCATTGTAGGCTTATATATCATGTTTTTCTTCGGCAAATAGGCAACAACGCTCTATAATGTTATGTACATAGGAACGAACGTAACTTCGCGTTCTCATCAAAACTGCATAACTGGTGCGGCAATTAAAGACTCTCAAATTGATAAATGCATGCAGTTATGTTACTGGGCTATCATTACTACACACCTTTTCCCTTGCATTAGAAAAGTGCCTGTTTCATAAATGCAATCACGTGCTCGTCAATTTAGTTTGTTGAAAAATACTTCATGAAAACGAGAATTTATTTTTGTGACTCTGGATCATTTCTGTTAAACTTACTATTTGGCAATATGTTGCTTATTTATCATATGTTGTACTTCCAGAATGGATACTACTATGGAATCATGTTGTTTGTGAACTTTTCACAAAGGGAGCTACTTGATAATCTGCGCGCTGGTATTTGCTTTTAACCTAACACGATAAGTAATTTCATGCAGCATGAAAACTGAAACCAATCACTCCATGTCCCTCCTGTGTCAACATATAATATACAGTTGATTCTACCATGAACTGTTAAAATGCTCATGATACCTTAAACCGCATTTGAAACAGTACGCAACTTGAGGTTGTACATGAGGTTAAATGGAATAAATTTCTAATAGCACAGTACAGGTCACAGTAGAAATGTAAATGATATCTGCTTGAAATTCTGTTTGAAGCGATTGTTGTAGCTTTAGTGCTTCAAAATTTTGTACGAGAAAAACAAATGTCTGTACTAAAAGCAATAAGCAATCATTGCGTTAAATTGCAATATCCATGATCAATGACCTATGACCAAAGTATTGGTATTTCTTCATATGTGCACATAACTAGATGGGGAAAAGGCAGTATATTTGGACTGCTGACTTTGTTGTGTTGTTTCCCATTGACCAGTGTCGAAGTTATAAGTTTCATTGTTGTTGAATTTCTTCCAAGAACCCCCCGATGAACGATCAACTGTGGAGACGAAATAAGATACAAAACGAATAAGATTAGAGGGACCTACTGTTCTTCGTAATGCTCCTAGAACTGAATAAACAATAAGGTCGAGGACGAGCAATGCATGAAAATGCTCCTCTCATAATTTAACTTGGTCTCTTTATATCGCAATTAAGTTAGTAAGTTGTACATTGCTGAGATAACACGTATTTTGCAAATACATAACAAACGTTCGATACTCATATGAATTATATTAGGCAAGCTTGACGTAGTATTTTTAGGCTTCTTGATAGTTTCGCCAGAAAATGTATCCATAGCGCAATCGTGGAATCTAAAACGGAGAAACAGAGGTGTTGAAACTGTTGCCTTTGTAATATTATTTCCTTTTTTCCCCTCAATTTTCTGTTTTCTTATTTTTATTTTTTGTAACTTTAGGTATGTTATCTTGTCTTGACTAATTCTTTTGTCTATATTTTTCAACACATATTCGGAGGAAAACGATTCATAAGTATTGCACTTCAGTTTTTCTCCTTTTCCACACATTAGATCTTTGGTAGTTCTCATTGAAATAAATATAATACCACGATTATTTGATTATATGTATATGAATTCTTGTTTAAAATGTACTTATCTTTTGTGTTGGAAATAAACAGTTTCATTGTCATTGTCATTGTCATTAATACACTGATCAATATCTAACTTCTAAATCTCATCAATAAATATTGATACTGTTATTCACTCAGTTATTATCCCATGTAGATATATTTGATAGTGCTACTGGCACTGGATAATTTTTAGGAAAGATCTATAGCTAAATTCGTTCACATTGCATTATGTAGTAATATCCCTGTAACAAGAATTGAACAGGAAACGCTTGATATTACTTACTGAAGGGTTACTTTAGACGAGATTTTAGCGATCCACTGAACTAAAAGAACGACTTCAGTTCCTTTAAGCTTTGGTAGTTCCCTTCCAATTATAACCACTCGCTGAACATTTGGTTTGGGTTGATTGATGAGAAAGGATATATCAAGTTTGCCCTCAAAAATTATCATGCCGCGAGGGTACTGTTAAAAACCGATATAAGATAAAAGGTTAATGTATAATTTTCTTAAATTTATGAAAACGTTATATGAATATTTGGTCTCTCAAACAACCATCAAGTTTCGCTCATCCTACATTTACAAATATCATGCGAGCAGATCCTTAATTACCACGTTGCACCTTATGTATACCATATATAAACTTAAGAGGTAATGTAATTGACAGCATAACGTTGGAATTAACAAAGCCTGCAATGTTATTCGTTATGAAAATACCATTACAATATAATTTGTATTCTTGACTAGCCAAGCTTCCTTATATGTGGTTAACGCAAGTATAAAACGAGCCGAATTAAATCATTTATAAATTAAGCTTCACTCGGTGAAACGGAAATAGACATTTCTCATTACATTTTAATTGTCTAAAGCGAGGTAAATGTTCGCTCAAATAGAAAATCTATTCGTCAAACTAATTGTTATTATAGTTTTAGCATTAAAGATCTGATCAAATAGAGAAATGAAAATAGTGCATATAAAATCGATGGCAGATTGTAACTATGCAACTATTTATAAATTATGTCACTCTGGATTTTCACAACTTCACATACTTACATTCAATTTCTTACAGAACGTGAAGAAGTCATTCACATTGCGTTGGTGATACTTGCATTGTAACTGTTCTAAGGAAATCTCATCTTTTTTTTTTGGCATCCTTTGAACTATCGTTTCTTTAACTTCTAGGTCTTGTATTTCATAAAAGCAATCTATAAAATCATCCCACATATCCGCTTCCTTTAGTTTCAAAATAACTTTCTTTTTGAAATTGTTATCACAGTTTGTACCGCAAATGTATCTTAAAGCATCTAAAAAGTCTTTAGTTTGAAGATTTTCTCTTGCAGAAAATTTGCTGAATTTGCTGGTATCATCTAGAATACACTGTCCTAAGAAAACTCCTCTCAGAACTGGATAACGAAGACTAACACAAAGAGTTCTTTGAAGCTTTGGTGTATTCTCGTTTTTCTGCAGCAGACCCGTTAAAAGAGCTCCTTTGAGATTACTTTCCCGTAGTTCTTTCCATTCGTTGATAGATTGTGGAGCCGTATTACCTAATACATTAAGCAAAACCTTCCCTATTTGCTTTCTCACCTGACGAAAGTCGACTGTTTCCACATTTAGCTTTGACTTGTAATGACGTTCCATACAGTCAATGATAGATTCAACAATATTTGACATACGCCAATGGCTGGCCGGACGCCCACATTTTGTGCTTTTGTCAATGTCCATATATAACAACGTCGATAAGAATAAAGGTGCGTTGGGAACACTTTCAACAAAACCCCAAGACTCCATGAGATTACTCTCTTTTAACATGTCAGCCCTTTCAACTTCCAAAGTACTCTCAGCGGTCTGGGAACTTTGAGGAAGGAGATCATCCATTCCTGACACTAAAGAGTAAGTTTTTTTCCCGATTGGTGCCGCTGGAGCACAGATAATAGTTGTACATTTTCTTTGATAATTCTGTAATTTGCTCCATTTTAAATTCGCTGAACTCAATTGTCGCAGACTTACATTTTTGTGAACATGTGGCATCAGCTTGGCGCAATGCAACCCAAATCCTCATATGTTAATTAGTTTTGTTTATGGCTTCGCAACTCTCGCTTCTCTCTCCATGAAGTGGTTGCATTTCGATATTTAGAAATTCGCGAACATATGTTGACACTTTACCGCAAAGGTCGCCCAAATACAGTTCACTGAAGCCATCTATCAGAACAATGACAGGCTCCTTTAACAAAATAGTAGAGACATCTTTGGTCTTTAAATTGCAATCTGTGGCTAGATTGTCCATTATTATTTCAGTGAGAGTCTTCTGATAGTTTTTATAATTCAGATGTACATACATTAGAACGAACGTTTTTTCTTTTTCCTGAATCCTTTGATTTACCATCTGCAGAAAACATGCCGTTTTCCCATATCCAAGATCTGCTTTCAATATCACAAACTTGTTCTTGAGAAGGTTTTCATTCATTAACAATTTACTTGTAGTTGTTTTTTGTGGACACTTGTTATTCATCAACCGAACGGAACATTGGCAATCCACATACAAGGTATCAATATTGAGAGATATAGTTTTTCCGGGGAACAGATTCAAGAGCAGGCGGTGTTTATAGCTCTCACAGAGTAGAGATACGAGACTCTCTAGATTTTTATCTTTTTCTGAAAAGTTGAAAAGTTTGAAAATGTTAATTCTAGCTTAAAGCAATGATTATCTAATGGAAATATATAACTGCTATAGTATACGCTTTACAACTGGTGTTATGATAACATCATATGCACCTGATCAAATACTGTCGATAGTTAGTGAAACTTATTATTTAGTACTTTAAATTTCATCGCCGGATAATCGTCTTCAAACCTTCTATCGTTTGAAGTCTCCTGAAAAAGAATAATTTATTTTCAAGAAAAGTCTGACAAGTTTGATTTGCATTTCTACCTTTTTTGTTTCTATAGACAAGAAGAATGTTTATGCAGCAGCGTTTTAGCAAAATAATCTGTAACGTGTATGTATGCGTGGTCTTGTTGTTATAAAGCGTAATTGTGTAAGCAGCAGCTTGAAATATATTAACCAATCACAACAAGTAGTATCATAAATTGCACGAATAAGCACATATTTATATTACTGCAAGCGCAACACTGCATTTATTACTGAACTTTATTACTGAAGTGAAGTCATTTTAATATAACAATACAGGGCTGTCGTACTCAAATCCATTGTTTGGATTTGGACTTGCATTCGGGCTGTCACTCTTTGAGTGTCAGGATGAACACTTGTTAAAGGAATGAAGGCAATCTTACAAATTTAGTTCCAATTGTTTACACCATTTTCTGAAAGAAGCCAATTGTTTACTTTGATTGCTACTGAAGAAATCCAGTAGATGCTTTGGAATAATTTCAGTGGCTGGACAATTCAAATAGAGACCTTGAATGTTACTTTAGTTGGCTATCTAATGTACAGTATGCATTACTTAAGGAAACTATACAAGATGTGTCCTGTTAACTATAAAAACTCAAAAGGAGAAAAGCACTGGTTGAGAATTAGTTAAGTATAAGAGTTCAGCCCAACCCTGAATGGGGAAATGGAAGGATATTGAAAATTTGAAACAATTGATATTAAACAAGAAAATAAAGTTATCTAGTGCAGTTTAGAGGGTATTGTCGATAGAAATAAACCTAACTAAAAATTCATTTAGTCACTCCAAAAAACAATAACAATATGTGACGGGTGGCACACTGTATTGTATAGTCTGGCTAATGCAAGCGGCAATGGCTTCTTTTCTTTAGGAGATGTAACAAGATATTGAATCCTTCATATCTGTAGACTAGAGGGATACATTTAGAGGGAAAACCAACAATACACAGATGAACAGCTTTTGTGGGGCAAGATGATGTTACTGCCACCACAGCATTTCTGAATCAGCTGGATATTTTTGCATCATCAAAAAGATGTGTACAGTTTCACAATAAAGTGATGATTGATTTTTAGTTTCAAATACTTTATGAGCTGTACAAATTTCTTCTTTAATACTCACAATTTTTCATAACAAAATGTAACAAAAAGTTATGGATTAAACCGAAAACTTATTTATTTACTTTTCTGCACCTAAAATGTTTCCATATAGATCTTTGCAGAAGACTAGCCATGAAAACTCTTTCAGTTAATTAATTTTGCTTTAAGTATTCCAAAATAACCTTTTACATATATTATACTGCTCTCGGACTGGCGGGAATCGATTACAACTCTTCAACAAAGTGTCAATAAATACTGCGGATTCTGATTCAGGTGTATACAGTTCTAACAGACTATTTCAGGATAATTAAGGATTAAGACTAAAGGGTATAGGCAATTACTTGTAGGAAGAGATGATACGTAAACCTGCACACAACATCTAAGACCAAGAGTTATGATTTTGTTTTACTGCACTACATGATACTAATAAGCAGAATAATACACCCTCATACACTGTAAAAACACTTGGGTCATTTTTTGACCCAAATTTGACCCAGCAACTTAGTGGAATCTCCACCAACCCAGGTTTGGGTCAATTTGACCAAGGATCGGTGTCATTTAACATCTGACCTATAACTGGGTTATTTTGACCCATATGCTACTTTGACCCATATGCTACTTTGACCCAGCTTTTGACCCAGTGGTTAGTGCGATCTCCACCAGCCCAGCAGATTGGGTCAAAAAAATTGACCACATAAATGGGTCAAAGCTGAATTTACATTTGCAGTTGCAGGAAGTCTATAAAAGAAATGACATAAGATTTCAGTTCCTAAAGATCAATTAATTTATTCAAATCACAAAGTGGTGTTACAATGAAAGCATGCACTTTCTTCTATTTCACAGATAATTATCGATATTCGTTTTGTTTTATTCCAACTAGAACATCATTGTAACAGTAAAAATCAGAGTAATGTGATACCCATAAAACTAAACAAATAATGAACACAAGAACATAGGCTACTGTACCAATTGAGAATCATTGGAAATTAAGCAATGTTCCTTAAAATCCTGACATACTTAACTAAAAAAACTGATCATTTATTCATGTGCACAAACTTTAGTTCACTGAGGAATATGTTCTGAACTACTTGAAGGACTTTAATTGTTGAGCTCACAGCTAGGTTTGCTGCAGTGTTTGTAATATTAAGTACATTAATCAAGACTGGAGAATGCACTCACTCTCTACTTGTATCCTTAGTCACTGTAGTAATTTGATTATTAGCTAGCATTTCTAATTGTTTTTAAAGAAAATAAATAAACAACATTCCATAGTTATCAATTGTATAAAATATTAGCTATACAAAGAAGACATGTAGTTTTAATTGTGCACCAGTACATCAATGGTGGCTGTAAGAAATCAAATATTTTGGGAAGCTCAATGTTTGGTGGGGGCTTTGTCATGGCCAAAAGTCAAGACATGTATCAAACATATTTTGCAGTGGGTTGGTGGGGCAAGACAAACCCTATGGCCAGCTGCCACTTAATAAAATCTTGCAAGCATATCCCAAAGGTGATAATTTCCTCAGTAGTTCTTGTACCAAAACAGCATTAGATTTGAATGAGGCAAAGCTGTTTATAACATACAGTAAAAGACTTATAATCACTGAAAAGTCATCAATAAATGGAAACACTGGGAATGAATATTTTTGCACCACCAATATGTTACAATTTGTATTAAATTTTCAGTTGCTCAGGCAAAAAATGTACATCAGTCATGCTTTTGGCTAGCTGTGCATGTATGATGTATGGAAGAACACTAGTTTTGCACCACTGTTTGTGAGGCAGTTCTGCTTGTTTAGTCCCTCTAAAAATAACAATAAAAAATACCAAATGAAACTTAAACCTTGTTCAAGGTAATATAACATGCAAACATAAATAGCAAACAACTTTGTCACATAATGTAAATAAAAAAAAACTCATGTAAGCATCCCATCATGTTAAATGACCATCAACTAAGTGTTGCACTAATGTTGCACTGCCCAAGGTTTACAGGAAATATGTTCATATCCCTTATATGTGTTTTGAGAAAATTATACGATAAAAGGTTACGATGTATATAAAACCAAAGAAATCATAACACTACTTTTGACAAGGTTGTTTACGTACCTTTTTTCTCTTACTGACTACTTAAAAAAGCACGTAGGCTTCTTACTGAAGGGGATGTCGAAAACTTTCCTTTCCCTTCACTCAGCTTAAAGAGGAATTTCTGTATGAATTCCCAGGTTGTTTGACACTGGCAGGGGTAGGCTATGTCAAACACGTAAAATGATTTGAAACAAATATCAAAAGCTGCAATCAAATCTGTTGCTGGCAGAGCAACCCCTTCGATGATCACAAATGACTGAGTCGGATTCCTTCTATCACCAAATGCAAGGACGCATGGCTGCTTTCAAGTTCTATCTTGCTTAAGCTCATCTTCAATGAATTGAGGAAGATTGGTCCCAACCTTTGGAAGAAAGAAAAGAAATTGCTGCTTTCAATGCACACTTAATTCTGTTGTCACTAATTTAAATAATTAGCAAACCTTTTCACTTGAATCATTACCATAGCAGATTTAAGATTCATGTGAACATGAACTACAGAGTCCAATGGTGAACAGTAGGAAAGATGATGGATGGTCCCTTGCAACATAATAGAACTTTGCAGACTTGGGTCTGCCACAACAATCATACTAAAGAACTTACAACCTGCATCAGAGCAGACAAAAAATAATATACTGAAAATGGGGTAATTCTTGGCTTTAGCAGATAAACTAGGAAACTATGCAGCCTACCTATGGAAAGTGGATTGATTTCCTGATTGTATATCTCTTCTATACATTTTCATATGAAGGGTTGGGGCATGGTCTGGAAAGCAGTTAATCACAGCTGAAATCTTGTAGTTATTTACTTGTGCAAGGTTTCACACTTACGAACATACCAACTTCCATGACTTTTCCATGATTCCTATGTTTCATTTTCATGACTCTTTATGTTAGTGAAAATATATTTATCATTTTTTATGCATTAATTTTAAACTTAAACAATAGAACTAATGAAATAACACGCACTGTGTTATACAGCATGATACCCCCCATCTTAAAATTCTTAATCTTTTTCAGGACCATGTCCATATTTTCGCAACTGAGAAGTAAAATAGTCATATCCCATGACCTTCCAGGAATCATGTGACCTGTGGGAACCCAGCAGTGCATACATACACATCCTCTTATATGTAAACTTATTATAGTAACTAGAATGCAAAAATGCATTGTGGTTTCGATCATGTAACATGAGCAGTTTTCTTCATGAATCTGACGCAATGTATAGTGAGGGTGTGCAACATACTTGATCTTAGTTATACAGTGAAAAACAATAAATGAGGAAATGATGCTAAGCCCCGCTTCCTCATAAATATGCATGATGTCAATTGCAACAAACATCATAATAAATAGGTGGTCTACCAATATCACCATACCAAGTTTGAAGAATTTCCGACTTGTGGTTGCCAAGTTATTGCCATTTGGAGATTTTTACATTTGACCGCGACCTCATTAATATTCATGATATGAGCACCAAAACCTATAGGGTTCAACTACTCATTATGGGCCACCCAGTGTTGGGCGATATATCGAAATTTATTATCGCGATAAGTTTTTTTCCAAACAATATTTTATATATTCTAAGCACTCTTCGTAACATCCCCGTCCTTTGCAACACATCGCTACGTACACGTGCACACATAGATATCACCATACAATACAGACATGACTGTGTACAGGGCAAGAAAAGTTTTTTAATTGTTAAGTACAAAGTGACATGGACCCATTTCCAAGCGAACAAATTAGCCGACAAATTCTTGTTCGAAACGTTGACATAAACTAAATGCTGTGACACGCAGGTATTCCAAATGGATGAAAATAATTATGCCACAGCGTTTGTCAAGTCTTATTTTCCTATTTCTATTACCGGAAAATGATAGTTCCGTTCGTAAAATGACTATTTATATCGAACATGGAAGTCACGCAAAGCCTAGCCTACACACTAAACTTTGTCGTAGTTTATTAAACAATCTACGGTAGGAGAACTAGGCCAACATTACAGCCAACTCCATGAAGTGAAAACAAATCTCAAGTTCACAGGTGCTTGACCTAGTTTCTCCTTGGCAGCTGGCCAAGGAATGTTTTGATACCAACGTCAAGAACAATGGTATGTTCCAAAACAGTTTGGGCTTTCATATTCAACAAAACAATACGCAAGCTGTTTCAAGCACAACCATTTGGTTTGGGGGGTTACGGTATTTTACGTAGAGTTGTTATGAAAAGCTTCATCCAGAGTAGCTGCAACAACTTTGCGAACGTCGTAGAAGTATTATCAGAAGATTTTGTTGAATATGCCTACTTGGTTGCTGTCTTCTAGAAATATACGTCGCCTAATGGCGGGTAGATTCCCGCGCTTGATATCACCAGAGATATTTTGAGAAGTTGCTTAACAACAAGTCAAAGGAAATTTTAGAACCGTTACGGCTTTTGGAAGCTAGTGTACAATTTGTTCAGTGTGTACTGCAATGAACTTTTATTGGCGGGAAACTTCGGCTGTAAGACCGGGAGACTCCCCGTAGTATTTGGAGCGTTCCCGCTGCTGGGATTACTGTATAGGCCTATGCGGTATGCGTAAATATCACACTAATTGTCGTGCGGATTCCGCTCGTGTTTCGGCGGTCTCTGATCTGAAAATGTTTTCAAAAAGTTCCTAGTTGTACATAACAATGTTCGCGGTAATCCTTTCTTTTGCCCAAAATTGCTTCTGTAGCCCTATTTTTTTGGTGAGAGAGCGCTGATCTCACACGATGTCCAAGATTTTCCAACCCTCGAAATACTGTTTATTTTAAAAGAGGTCAAGAAGAACCTTAGATTGTATTGATCTCCTTCTAAATGCAAATGTCAATGTAGTCTAAGCGTAATACTTTGTCGAGTGTTCAATGATTATCCAGCATGATGACGCACCCTGCATTGTCTTCTAATTTAGATGAAATATGTGGAAGGAAAATTTATCGTTATTATCGAATTATCGCGATATTTTTTAAATTATTTATCGTGACAGTAAAAAGCCAATATCGCCCAACACTACCACCCACCCACCAAGTATGGCATAGATTAATCATTCACTTGTTGAGTTATCGTGCACACACGGACCTGACTACAAAGGTTCCTTTGCTTACAGCAAGGAACCAAAAACAATAGGCTTCTTGCACTGCATCTATTATACCACACCACCTACATCCTAGGTCAGTGCTGGGTTTGAAATTCGTGGTACCTGTGCAACTTACATCCAACCAGAACTACCAATGATCTACAAATATTTTCTAGAGAAGGCATGCTCCGCCATTCAAGTGCACTATTCCATCGAAATCACATCAACTCTTCAGCAAAATATCCATACGGATGAGTGACAAGTGTTGCAGTAGCTCTAGCACTTTTATATATCTATGGTCTGCAACCACGCCTTAGGAGGGCACTGTTACACACACACATGTATGTAGCTATGTACATAGCAATTCAGGACTTCTAGCGACACACTTAAGTCAATGGGGATATTGTCGCGAGTTCAGATTCAAATCTACGGATGCCCGTAAGATCATTTTCAATTGTCAATAGGCTCTCCTATTCTTATGAGGCGAATCGCCCATGTCATCTACTTATAGGCTGGACAATGGGAGATACCGTATATTATGAAAAGGTTTTTACAAGTTGACCCCTGGTGACCCTAAATGACCTTCGACATCCACCAAAAACGATAGGCTTTTTGTACTTAATGTGGTCAACCTACATACTAAATATGAAATCAATCCAAGCTTCGCTTCTCGAGATATCATGTTTACAAGCTTTTCACTATTTGACCCCTGGTGACCCCAAATGACCTTAGACCTACACAAAAAACAATAGGCTTCATGTACTCAATGTGGTACTTCTACATACAAAATATGAGATCAGTCCAAGCTTTGCTTGTTGAGATATCCTGTTTACAAGCTTTTCACTATTTGACCCCTGGTGACCTTAAATGACCTTTGACCTACACCAAAAACAATAGGCTTCTTGTACTCAATAAGGTACTCCTATGTACCAAATATGAGAACTGTCCAAGCTTCCCTTCTTGAGATATCGTGTTTACAAGCTGGGCGTCACAAACGCACGCACGCACACACACACACACACACACACATACACACACGCATGATTGCAAAGGTTACGATTATCATCGAAACCAAAAATTAACAGCTGATTGCACCAAATTGGGCAAGAAATGAATACTTCACATCTGTGTTGGTATACCTAACAAATGATGCAAATTTGCACTATTAACCTGTGCGGAAAATAAAAACATGACCGAATCTGCTGAGAAGTGCTCTAAATCCACTAAATTTCTAGAGTTGATCAATCTTCTTTGTAACATAAACGTGACCACAGCCTGACTCTGATCGGAAGAGATGACTGAAGACATCGCCAGAACCCTGGAACTGCCGAGTGAAAGAGAAAAATATACTTCTACTCACCGAAATACTTGAGTGTCTCCTCCATCATAACCGGTGACAGGTCCAGGTCATCTTCATCGCTCTCTTGAGCGCCCCCGGGGGACCCCCGGGCAGAGCGTAGCCAGTCGCTGTGTTCGTACGAGTACTGGGAGGTGGTGTTCACCCGCAGGTTGTAAAGCGGGATCTTTTCTTCAAGTAAACTGAGGATCTCTACTTCTGGAATGTTCGAGGAATTGTGGAGGTCTGAGAAGTGAGACAAAGTACGGTAAACCATTTCTCAGACAGAACTGAAATCGGCTTTCAAAGAGAGGAGAGGGTTTATGAAAGGCCAGGATTGTAGTCCTTCATATACCCCCTGCCTACCCCCCTATCTGCCTCCCCCCCTGGTCACCACTCACCCACAATCCAGCACCAAGACACAAGTAAAGCAATCATTCAATTACATGAATTTCCAAATATGTCAGATAAATCTGAGGAAGCAGCACACAACGAATGTTTAGGCCATTCATTCGTGTGTAGCAATTATTGATCAGTCAATGATATTGAAGTGTGTTATCTGGAAAGTTCTAAGTTGTATCAACAGTACCACATACACACGTGTTTTTTTTAGTTTAGTGTTGTTACATTGCAACTTCTGTTTAAATATGAGACAGTAATCCAACAACCACCAATGATCTTTGCAAAAGGAGATTCTACAGTTCCACTTACAGTACAGTATTAAAGCTATAAATTAATTCTATGCATGCGTAAATCGATTTTGCCGTCTTATCACGACACGCCCAGCCAGAGTCCTGACTGCTTGGAAATATAACTTTGATTTCTATAATTTGAATATATATTATTTCATTTTATTGGGTGGTTTTGTGACAGATGCTGTTGATATACCTCATGTATATAGTTTATCATTTGGGTTAATTCTGATATTTCCATTTTTTTTTGGGGGGGGGGGTATTATCATCATTCCATGTCCAGTTTACAGATATATTATTTTTTGGTTTCAAAAGCGAGTTTTGTTTTATTGAAAGACTCTACAAAGAGGAAACTAGCAGATTTTTACATATCATCTGGTCACACACTTGTACCATATCCAGGCAGATCATTTAGCAACCCCATAGATGTGGTTGCAAACATATACATGTGTAACACCTTGGCAGCCTGTACGTACTATGTGGTCATATCGCAAAATGATTTGGACACCACACTGACTTTTAACTGCTTCAACTGTACTATGGAAGAGACTACGGCATTGCATACTGCCGGAGCGCCGAGTACGACAGTCCCCAAGAGAGTGAGGGCGCCCTGACAATTTCTTACCTGTGAGCGTCCCCGCTTCACTGACTTCATTTCCTGCTATAGAGTCTTCATTTTCATCTGTGAAGACGTCAGAGGAAAAGACGTCCTCCTCATAAGGATCGACCGCTGGTTTCTGTCTCCTCGCTTGTCCCCTCTCAGCCAGTTTGCCAGTGATTGGCTGGGGGCACATCAAGGAGGGGTACCCGCTAGGAGAAGGAAGGTCCTCGGACGCTGAATCACTGACTAGGTAATCTAATACATGTACAGGGTGAAAAGGACAAGAGAATGTCATTAATAATAAGACAACTAATTACTTATAACATTTGCATATGTATATATATTCATTGTCCAAGGTACATAACTGATAAGACCAACATTCTTTCCTAATATTGTAGTTTTCTTGGGGGGGGGGGGAGGGGAGGATGGGGGAAAGGGGTAACTGGGGAGGATGGGGGAAAGGGGTAACTGATACCAATACTGCCAATTTTTTTGTGAAAATTACTATTTAGGTTGATCATCTCTGTGGCAAAATTTCCTTATGTGCACTATTGTCTCATTTACCACTATAGTATACTCATGAAATTTAGGAACAGTACAAACAGGTAAATCTGGGTGGGGAGGGGGGTCGGGGCCAGGCAGAGAATTTACGAGTCCAGTTTTCAAACATCATAGTTTATAGTTTACATACAGTGAGGTAGATTAATGGAAAGTATAAGCAACGACTTGCAGCAAATATACCCACAGTATCACACTGCAGATTGATACGGCAAAAGTGAAGATGTTTGCCAGACAGACAAGCTACTGTAGTTACTGTACTGTCGGTGTAACAGTTTACGGTAGCTTGGTTATATATTAATAAAATCCAAAAATAGTATATTGTCACCACCTTTCAGTGGCGTAAAAAAGAGATAAAACAAAAAATCCCAACCAGCACAAGAAGAGAAGCCGATGTTGTCATCACTGAATATTCTGGTCACAGATTGTCAGTTCATCATATACTGTATATATTACTATATGGTACAGACCGCTGGTAAGGAATAATTTATGCGTTATCGCATTGCAAAATGCTATGCAAAAATGGTCCAACTTCTGTACAAGTGCAAAGATGTATCACAGTTTTGGTTACACAGGAACCGTAGTATTTTGAACGAGAAACATTCGGGGCCTTCAATACTACCACTGTATCCAGGGATGTGCCCAAGATTTCCTGAGTGCCGGGTATACTGATCGCCGTCCTGGGGGAGGGGTCTAAGGGGGAGGGGGTAAAATTTTTGAAGGTGCTCAGATGCCAAATGCTGGCACTTGTGTAGCTTTTTAAGAACATACACAAGTACTAGTTTTGCTAACAATTTACATTTTAATTTTTTTTGAAATATACATACCTGGTAAAAGTTATTAGTTTGTTTCAAAGAGATTTTACAAGGGACCAAATTAGGAATATAGAAAGAGACAAATAGAGGGAAAGAGACAGAAAGATAAAAAACTTGCCTTCAGGATTCATATTGTAAACTTCCTCAAGCTTCATACCTCCTTAATTTGATAAGAAACTAATATCCATAAAGAAATTTAACCATTGAACATAATGCTTGTATGTTACAATGGTATACGCACCATGGGTTTCACTATACTGTAAAACACTTACAGAGAGTCACTAGTGTGAGTGACACTGTAGTACGGCACTGCAAGTCGCTGTGCATATGGTGTATACACACTATACATGTGCACGGTATATGTATCCAAATGTTCAAAAAGGCTAAACAGAACCTTCCAAAGTGTGAGAGAGCCGGAAATAGCCTCGATGGAGGAAATCGCAGCTAATTGAATCAAGAATCTAGTTCATCATATAATCCTGATGGAGGATGGCTTCTTCCTTCAAAATAATCTTCAGCAGTTAATTAAGACTTGAAGAGAAAACATTTTTTTATTTTTTGACTTGACACAATGCACAAGTAAAATATGTCCCATGCTGGTTTTCCTTGACTATCAGAAAGGAAGGAAGTTAGACTGTAAAACAAGTCATTATTCATTAATTTAGTTATGGATTAATAAAAGGAAATCCAACCATTTTTTATGCTGCTTCAACTCGGAAACAAAGATAGAGAAGGGAGATGCTACGTGAGGTTTTCGCTGTTTTCAAAAATCAAAGTCCATTTCCCAATTTGTACTTTTAGTGATAACAAACTATTCGTCATCACTTGATCATTTACAGAACTTGGCTTTCTATTTTTAAACATCATTCCAATCGTAAATATCAGAATATCTGCAGGGAATCATTTATCCAGTATCACATTGCAAAATGTTATACAAAATGGTCACATTGCTATACAAGTGTACAGATTTATAGCAGTTTTCTACACAGAAACTGTATAGCGTTGTGTTCAAAGGGGAGAAAAACAGTCAGCACCTTCGTCAATGCTACATAAAATTTGAACACTAAATTATTCCCAGGCAGGCTGTTTTCTGTCGATTCTCTTAAGTTTTAACAAATTAATACTTACGCCATCAATCAATCTGAAACTTGTGAGTAGCACGATTGAACCACATGTGGTACCAGAATGGACCATTTTTATAGATCTTTTAAGCTTCATTGATGTTATCTGCAGTTACACCGTTAAAGGGTTCGTCTGGTGACAGAGTGTATGTATTTATAAACAATACTGTACAAATCTTCAACATCGAATTTATTCCAACATTGCTAGTTGAGAAGCCATTTCGATATCTTGTTCCTAACTTGAGATGCTATTGTACTGTATATGTATGGTTGATTTAATGTTGCCCACTGTATTTGGGGACAAATGGTCTCTGCAACCTATCCATATAAACAGCACTAATAAATACTGTACACTTCAGAAAGAGAATCTTCATTGTTGATATCAGTTATAGTCTTTAATTAAATTTGCATTTAACAAATTATTGATCTGACCGTATGTCTACACTGTACTACAGTGTACTGTGGACGACACAATTGTGACATTACTACTGTGACATCTTTATCCATTACGTAAACAATAGACTACAATAGTGTGCACACACGTTAACTACGTAACTGGGAAGACTAAGTTAAATCAATAAATCTTTCATGTGAAGCCAGAGTGTCAGATAGCAGGTTAATGGACAAAGTTCAATGACGCGATTGTCAAACATTTAAAATGGCTTGCCACGTTCACTGCTAGATTGCAAGGATCTTCTAGGAAGCCAAGAGCGGGGATCTCTCCCAATGACTTTTGGATTGGCAGACTTTTTGACAAGAATAATGGTTAAATATGTGTGGACACGTGTGAAGTTGAAATTGAATAAAGTAGGACATATTTCAATTTTGTCCGGGCTCCCACTAACAACGCCCTCTCCCCATTCTGCTGTATATAATCTTTCACACTTTTTAATATGAGCACCATTTTCATCCCTCATACTGTAGGCAATCATAGGGATTAAGTTAAGAAAAGTACTTCACAGACTTACAGTACCCACAGAATGCTTGTGACTTTAAAGAGTATGTACACTACAGAATACATAAGCAATGTATTGCAGGTCTCACAACAAACATTGTAAGCTTAATCTAAATATTACTTTGAAGTGAGCACTACAAATTTAAAAAAAAATCTGCTACTGTTCATACTGTACTGTGTGGCTTCATTTCTGGTGTCGCTGCAGAAAATTGACAAGGCCTGACAATAACTACGATTAAATGCAGGAATTTCATATTTTCACCAATAATGAAACTGGAATCCCAAGGCAACATTAATGTTGTTCAAATAACATCCTACAAAATTCATTCAACTTTATGTACAGTACAGTACTAGCTTTGTCATGCAATCAAGATATTTTGCTATGACTTTCAAAAATTTATCATGTTTATAAGATTTTCAGACTCTGACCTCTGTTGACCTCATATGTGACTTTTAACCTCCACCAGCAAATTTATACAGTATGAGTTGCATAAGCTTGCTGACAGCCTGACACTACTTAAGACTAAAGTGGGAAGTGGGTTGAATTTTATGGGAGGCCCTATGTTAAAGAATTAAAATTAATGTAACTTACAATTACATATCAAGTTTCAGGATTATAAAAAGTACAGTAAGGAATAAATGGTGCAGTGTGAAAAGCTGCAAAGTCCTGTATCTAACTTTGTGCAGAAATCTGGAAAAATGTAGCACTTTGTTGAGATATTTCATCAAAGAACTATTTGAGACCTGTTGCTTAAATTGATAAACTGTATGTTAAGGAAGACAAGAAATTACACCAAACAATTCTCATCTCGGATTGTAAAATACTGTGGGGGAGCCTTTTAAGGTAACTTCCCGTCCCTGGCAAGAAAGAGAACGAGAAAAGGGAATAAAGAAAAATCTACTGTTTTTGCAGATAATTCTGAATGTGACATTACAAGGTGTCCAAAGTGTGACGTCATAACATCATCAAGCTGTGGAATCATTTAGAAAATTCTCTTAACTTAGAATGTTAGAATTCTGTTAGATTCTGTGGAATCTTTTAGAAAGTTTTATAGATGCAGTACATTTTACCGCAACAGGGCATTTCATACTTGTGCACTGCACCTATGGAACACCCTGAGGTATCCACTTTGTTTTTGCCTGTACTTTTGATGGAGCTCATTAACACCAAATTTAAAAGTCGTTGTATTAACGCGAACTTTAATTATTGGTCTTCTTTCCATTTGCTTAAACCAAATATTGTTTAGTTTCAGCTTTTTATTAATTAATGAAACAAAATTATTGCTACATATGATTTCTTAAATGTATCATTTTCTTTTTCTCTTGTACTGTGTAAACTTGTGCTTTCTGATATTGTTTCATTTAAAATCTAGGTAAGATTTGCTGCAAAAAACATATCATACAGAACTTATATGATTAAAAGATATATTAAAATCCATCCCTAGGGATTGAAATTTTTATGTGTAGACCAGCTTAAGTTCTTATCTTGAATAATAACGAATAGTAAGTCTGTGTAATTGTTGACCCTGCCAGTTTCTTACATGTTTCGATTCTCTTTCACTCTACAGACTGTAAACTTTGGTGCATTCTAGTCTGTGATCCTCATTGAATACAGTCCTATAAACCTTTGAGAAGTGCAAAGTACTTGGTCTCATGAATACATAACTTGTTTTCACTGTTATTTGCAACTAGATGAAAAAAGGTTGAATGGCACATGGCCTAGGTCTACATATCCATCTAGCCTTTGAAAAGGAGCTACAGATATCTAAACCAGAGTCTTTCCGGCATATAGCCTAAGTTGTAACTTTCCTGTTGTCCAGTATTCTACAGTTGCCACTTCTTTAATGAAATGCAACAAAAGATAAACCTTGTATGATAAAGCATCCATGAGATGTAGCTTAGTGCCATGGCTTAAACTGTGTTATGATTTGGTCAATGTTTGTGTTGGCCTATGTATTTCAACTATTAGCTTGAATTTAAATATTAATTAGTTTAAATAATTTCATTAACATTTTGATACGCTCAATCCATATTAGAATACTTAGTCCACTTGGACTAACATTTAAATAAGAGCTAAGACTATAGCAACAATTTCAATTTTGGAAATTTAGAAGCCTAGACTATTTTTAAAACAACCACTAAAGGTAGGCTACTTAAATTGATGCTATGTTCTAAAGGCAATTCAGGTGAAATTAAAATTGTTTTCAGGGCCTTCTACTAATTTGAGCATATTCCTGGGACATTTTTAATCTGAGGACAGTACATGAAATCCAGGGACTGTCCCAGGAAAATCAAGGAACGAATGGATGTCTGGTCAACTTAACTCAAGGCCTTTACGAACTTAATCTAACATGGGGGCTAGCCTATAAAGGCTAGGCCTATAGCCTATCAGTCAAGCGGAATCTGATCAAAGGAGGCTAGCGGTCAAATCGCATAGCATAAGCTTAGTTGGAAGGATGTAGGCCTATGCAAATTAAACTGCAAACTTACACTTACAAATCAAAGTTCTAAGATACCAGCCAGGGGGAGGGGGGGTGCTCATCATCAATTATGATTTATGGCTAAGTCTAGCCTACAATTGTACCATCCTACATATCACTGGAACTGGAGCCTATGTGCTCTAACGTCAAGTGCATGTTAGGTTATCTTACTCGATGTGAAGGGTAAGTGTCGTCTGGCTAAGGTTAGGCCGTTGACTTAATATTTTAAGGCCCTAACCTTACACTACAGTCAGCAGACTACAGTTGGCTAACCTTCCACTAGTACTAGCCTAACACTAACAGTAAGGCAGTTACTATACGTTTAGGCTATTTCAGTATTATACATTTCGTAAAATACGTGCTTAGAATATTAATGCCCTACCTGATCATCAACGGATCAGTATTCATGAATGATCGAGAAGGCTCTAATGTAGAATCGACAGTGTTCTGAAGAGCTTTGCTGATATCAACAGGCTTTTCTCCGCCCAAGATTCGCGCTATGCATAAACCGTTCGGATTAAATGACGAATCGACACTAGCAAGTTTACTATGAATATACGGCAACACACGAGTAACAGTGTTTGTATAACTGCAAATGTCAACACGCGAGCAAGAAAAGTTTCAATACGTTATTCCTGGGTATCCGTACAAATTGACAGTATTTTCCCGGAAATGACGTCAGACGCGGGAAATTTGTTTCGTGTGTACACATATTAAATCAGTACAAGGGCTCTACTGTCTGTATAGGCCGCATCGAAAGAATCACAGCGTAGCCTAGGCCTAGTTTGGGTCACACATGACCCATTGCGAATATAAACTGGAGCAACGTCCCATACGTACCGATTATATGACGTCCTTACGATATATGACGATATATGACGTCCTTATTCAGCGGTCTGGATCAATGAGAAGGAAGTGTAAGTAGCTTACTGCCAGCAATAAAAATGTTGACCATGTGAGCTTAGCGATTATATTGGATTAGCCTACTGACGTGACCTAAGTAACTTTAGGGCCTAATTTATTGCATAACATAGGCTAGACCAACTGTAACTAGGGCTAGCTAGGCCTAGGGCCTAAACTTAAGTAACAGTGTAAGTTTAGACCTAGCTAGAACATAGGCATTAGGCTAAGTTGCTGAGTTACACCTTAAGGCTTAATGGCTAATCCAAGGTCCAATTTGCAATAGCACAGCCTAGGCCTAGCCCAGTTATTGGGTAAAGCCCAGAACTTCTATAGTTAGTAGCAGGTCTGGCCCAAAGCAACTTAGACTAGGGCCTAGGATACAGGCACAGTGATTCCTCCTAGGCTGTCACAATTCGGTATTATTAGCAACCAACAACTAGGCAATTAAGGCCTTAGGGCCTAGTTTGGAATACAAACCTGTATATGTCAGACCTAAGGCTAAAGTAAAGTTAGAGCCTAGTCTAGCAATATTACATTTGATTAATTACTGCGTGAATGTCAATAATGCAGCCAATTGGAAAGGGGGGAGAGAGGGGAGGCCTAAGTTAGGCTAGGCCTATGTTGGTTTGTAATGGTTGGTGTTCTGAAGCTAAGTAGAAAAACTATGCACAATTAAATTCCAATGTTGTGCCGTAACTATACCATAAAATGAAGACAGTTTTATGTTTAAAAATCTACATTTCTCTTAGAAAAGCGTCTGAGTAGCTGTTGGACCCAGATCAGGGTGTTATACAATTCTATGTAGAATCCCTCCATTGGATCTGCAACCACCACAATGGGCATTCAAGGGTTACTTCCTTTCCTGAAAGATGCCACTGAAGCCATTAACATCAGAAAGTATAGAGGTCATGCTGTGGCCGTGGATACATATTGCTGGATCCACAGAGGAGCAGTTGCCTGTGCTCTCCAACTTGCAAAAGGAGAAAAATGTGACCAGTGAGTTGTAAAGATCTGTTTAAAGTTTTTATGTTAAATGCAGTAAACTTTCTCTATCTGCACTAAGTGAACTTTTCAGTTGGTATTCACACCATGTGTGAGCATAGAAAACATGTCTTACCACAGACCTTATGACTGCCATAGTTTGTGACGTTGTCTGTATTGTATTGGCCTGCGTATCGGTATTGGTACACTTAACAGAGCTCTCTCACATACTTCATGCAACTACCAAACATAAATGCTTTATCTTTTAAAATTCTCCCATTGAGCATTGTATTAGTGGATGTCTTCATGGGTTTTAGTGTTAGTTTCATGATTGCCTCTACTGTACATTGATGCTCTGAAACACTTTTCACAACTCTGCTAGCTGCTTTTGTCAACATTGGTTTGGTATCGTGGAAAATTGGGAACAGTCAAAAGGCTAGAAAGGGTTTGATATTGTACTTGATTAAAATGTTAGTGCTAATTGGATGGTCCAGCCACAGCCAAAATTAACAGAGGGCAAGTCCTGTCATATTGATCAGTCCTATGTAACTCCACGAAAACGTGACAAGTCGGGCAGTATCTGACACTACTAGATGATAACAGTACTGTGAGGTGATCACTAGTAGCATAGTGTAAATTACAAATTTGTTTGTTATTATTGCTTGTGAGCCCTTTCACAAGATTGTGTTTACTTTCATTCAGAAATCTGTTTACAGTATAGGTTTAAAACATTTTGGACCAATATAACAGCATCCTCTGTAGTATTCCTGGAGATCCCATTGTCATGTTTGCTGGGTCTGAACTCTGAAGACAAGAGTGCATTTGCTGGGGATTGGTTGGGGGAGAGAGGACATGTGGAAAGCCTTCCACCCCCCAACCTCCGCCCCCCCCCCCAAAAAAAAACTGCTGACAATATGCATCATCTGCCTATTCAAAAGGTAATAATTTGAACACACAGAAGTTGTAGCTTTGATGGCACATCACAACTGTTTTTAATTTATTTCTTCACCCGCCACTCCAGGTACGTGAGGTACTGCTTAAAATTTGTCAACATGCTGCGGTCAATGGAAATCACGCCGGTTCTAGTATTCGACGGACGTCATTTGCCAGCGAAGAAATCCGTCGAAGATGCCAGGAGAAAGTGAGTTACAGAGTCTAATCAAGTCCTTGTTCTTCTTCTCAAAGTGAGAGCATGCTTAATTAGAAAGTAAACTACTAATTCCAGACCTGAAATTTCACAATCTTAGCTTCTTGCTAAAAGAGGAAAAATGCCAGTGCATTAAAAATCTACTGGCTAAACTCAAATTCCCTCAAGTTGGCATTTTCCTTGGATTGAAACGAAGGCAACGGCACTTTTCCACTGGTTGAAATGTGCAAGTACCTTTCTTTTTTCTTTCATGGTTTGAATTAGATGAAAATTACTTCTCTTTTACAGACGGAGAGAACTCTACAGCCAGAAGGGAAAGCAGCTTTTACGAGAGGGTAAATCATCAGAGGCTAGAGACGCCTTCGTGAAATGCATTAACGTAACGTCTGAGATGGCTCTGGAAGTCATGAAGGTATGTTTCTGTTTCATGATATGTGTACAAGGGAGAAGGACCGGGAGGGGGAAGGGCGGGAAGAAGGGTTGGAGGGGCGAAGTGGGGAAGGGGGACTTAAACAAATGTATTAACGTAACGTCTGAGATGGCTCTGGATGTCATGAAGGTATGTTTCTGTTTCCTTTTCCTGATATGTGCACAAGGGAGAAGGACCAGGAAGGGGAGGGAGAAGGGTGGGAAGAGGGGTCGAAGGGTGGAAGGGGGACTAAAACTTGTTGAGACCATTGCACTGTTCTCATGTTTGTGCAGATGCAATGGGAATTCTTTATAAGTCAAAGCTCAGGTCAGGTGAGCAAATTCATTGAATGAGATCATTGTCACATCAACAGAGTAAAGATTTGCTTATTTTTGTCTTTTGAGAAGTAAGAAGAAGTTATAAAGTCGAGAGGGAAGATTTATCCAAAATAGACATTTAAAACTATACACTTTTTAAGTTTTACACTTGATTCAAATGTAGCTGTTTGTTTAATACTTGCAACGCTGTCCGAATGTTGTCTACAGGCTGCACGGTCGTTAGGCGTGGACTGCATTGTCGCCCCCTACGAGGCAGACTCTCAGCTGGCTTATCTCGAGATGAATGGATTCGTCCAAGCTATCATCACCGAAGATTCAGATTTGCTACCTTTTGGGTGTAAAAGGGTAAGTTGTTGTTAAAACTAACATCTCAGCATTTAGAAATTTTGTTTTGATTTCTTCTGCAGGTTAATGAAAAACAGTTCATATGAATTCTTGATTGTGACACCAAAACTTTGTGATGTTCATTTCTTTTGAAAGTATTTGCCAAACAGAAATTCATAAGATTGATTCCTTCATTCAGTGAATGAGTCAAAAGTATGCGCAGGTTCGTTGGTAAGATCTTTTTCACCCTCACAGGATTGATCCAACAGTTTCAAAAAATTTATTTAAGCAGCTGACAGAAAGTTAGAATTATGGAGTGTCATACTTTCTATAAACATAATGAAACCTTTAACATCACAAGAGCTCTGACAAAAGCCAAAGACGTAGGGGGCAAAAAAGAAAAAACCCACCCCACATAGCGATGTAGCATTCTTATTAACTTCCATAGGCCCTTAGGAAGCATCCTTGTGTTTGCAGGCAAACAGTACATAAACATGACAATTAGACTGAGAAATATGTAACACATCAAAAGCCCTCTACTGAATTGAGTATATTTTTGGAAATTCTTTCGTGGTGCATCAAAATTATTTGAATATAATGAAACACAGCTCAGTGTAGCCTACAGACCACTTTGCAGTGAAAAAAAAAAGAAGATTTTTCGATGTTGACAAATGGTAGGGAAGCACAAAACATTCCAATTTCAGAAGCAGCCAAATAAATTCTAGGTCTCGCTAATCTACCATTCTTCCCCCCCCCCCCCTCCCCAGAAAAGGCCTTTTCAATGGCCAATTTGATTTTTAATCCGCAGGTCATATTTAAAATGGACACAAACGGGAACGCTCTGGAAATTGATCAGTCCAGTCTCAACCGTGCCCTCAAGATGGGAAGCTACTTCTCCGTCGACAAGTTCCGACACATGTGTATACTAGCGGGGTGCGACTACCTTCCGTCGTTGCAAGGAATCGGATTAGGGAAAGCTAGGAAGTTTATCCACACCAGTACTAATCCCGATATGCGTCAGGTATGTCCATCAGTCCAGTTCTTTGAAAAGATAAATATTGTTTGCACTTTAATAATAATAATAATTAACAGTTCTTATGTAGTGCAACTTACAATAAAGTCTCGCACGCACTGTACTTAACCCTGGTCATTGGTAACTTGTCACACCTACACACCAAAGTGTGCACAGTTCAAACCATCTCTCCTGGGGCACCACAGTGCACCACAGCCACGTGTCCCCTGGGGACTTCCCATAGGGTGCAGCCACAAACCGGCGCACGCAATTATATTTACAAGTCACCTCGCAAGTCCCCATTTATACACCTGGGTGAAGAGAGGCAATGGAGATAAAGTGCCTTGCCCAAGGACACAATGCAATGATCTGGCCAGGGCTCATACCAATAATCCTTAGATCACAAGTCCAATGCCTTAACCACTTGACCACAACGCCCACTAACTTTGTAACATCGATGATTTCTATAGATGGTTTCATTGTCTCAGATCTCCGAGGAGCACAGCTATTAAAAAAACCCAGCTGTCCAAGATGCAGCCTGTTCTTGTATTGTAATTGTTAAGACCTGGATCTCTCAATCCCCACTGACAGCATGGACCCAAGCACCACCCCACCAAGCTACCTGTAAAACTGTGAGACGGAGAGAGGAAAAACAGTTTAGCTTTATAGTTGTTATAACGTTAAGGCACATTTTAATCAATCGCTGAGGCTCCGCCCACCATACGTGGTATTGAACGCCAAAACAAACAACAAAATTTTGAGTAGGGCACCGCTAATCATACCCATAACATAATGACACACACAGCTAGAACTTCCATTGTACATATTTTAAAATCTTGTGGGACAAGCTACTTCACCATTCAGACATCGTTAAAACAATATAGTGGTCCACTGGATGACTACCATATGATTTGTATTTGATGAAATTGATTTGTATTTGATGATTTGTATTGATTTGTATTTGATTATTTGTATTGATTTGTATTTGGTGAAAAACCAATCTTCTGATTCTTGTTTTCATCGCCATCCTCCAGGTTTTAAAGAGAATGCCTCTACAGATGAAGTTGAAGGTGCCGGTCACCCAGGAGTACATCGACGGTTTTATTCGGGCGGATAATACCTTTCTCTATCAGTTGGCCTTTGACCCCCGAAAGAGGAAACTGATGCCGCTTCATCCCTATCCTCCTGAATTAGCTGACGAAGAAATGGACTATGCTGGGAGGTAAGACTGTAACCTTTGACCACCTGATTTCTGCAGGAAATGTATCCACACATTTGTATTTGATTGTCCCAGCATTGAAAACATTTGAAACACTTCGAGAAAAGTGTTTTGCCCTTCTTGTTTGGCAGGTTATTCTCAAAATCTATTTTCATTTTGTTTTCCTGGTTGACTTTTTTTTCAGGTACTTTGACTCCAAGTCAGCCCTGCAACTTGCTTTAGGCAATGTCGACGCTGGATCCTTGAGGAAGATGTTTAATTTTGAACCAGATACGAGTAAAGTGAGTCCTACTGAACGTTTTCTGCAATCTATATATCCTTGCAGTTAATGTAGTACAGCGAGCTTAGTTTCAGTTTCAACCTTTCCATGTTTTTCTGGTCTTAAACAATGTAACCACTATTGCTAAAGAGATACTCTGGTGGCCAATAAAAAACGTTTACATAATATCGAAGAGAGAAAATATTCAACAAGTAGTTGAAAACCTCCATCTCAATATATTGCAAATATCTGAAGTTATGTTTGATTAAATGCAAGCTATGTTGACTGGCTAAATCCTGGACACTTCCATCGTGTAGGTGGTTGGTGATGACATAAATGGCAAATGTTCTAAAAAAGGTTTACTTTCCTATTACATTCTATCTATTATCTTTTTGTTGATTTATTCTTGAAACATCATACATTTGAAACATTTGGAATGTGTACTTAGCTACAGTAACAGTGTTCTCAGTCTTGAGAATTTGCAAAATGCAACTTTATTTTGGCTAGAAATAATTCTTTCTGTGAATAAATGAGCTACAAAAATTAAAATATTTTCAGATGAATTGACGTGCTGATATCTTTCACTCTGTTTTTGCCAATATTTGTTCACAAAATAACCCCAAAATTTGAAAAAAAAATCAAAAAACTTTTGCAATACAAAATGCTATGAGAATGTGGTTTTACCTAAAGATGCAGACAATTTCTAGCATTTTATTATTATTATTATTCATTTCAGTCACCAGAATACCCCATTAACTTACTCAAATGGCTTAATATGATCCATAATCTCTTCAATCACTCATAGTACTTCCATCAGGAACATTGATCAATAAAGTAATATATACAGCTACAGTAGGTCACTGTTATCTGAAACCAAAGTGGTGACTGGTCTAACTTGTTCACATCTTGAGGTATATTTGTGATATTTTCAAACCAATAAAATACTCAATTTCATACTGATGAGAATGTTTCATCCTTCGACAACGCTCAGACGTACCCTCATGGCACCCACCGCCACAAACTGAGCATATGGCACGAAGATTTTCAACCCGCCCCGGCCTTGGCGACTAAAGACTCAGTGGAAGTCAAAAGGAACCCTACTAAAGGTCAAGAGATGACAGTCCAGAGCAGTGGAGTCGCAAGGAGAAGGTCGTCACCAAGGAAACGCAAGCGAGATGGTGAGTGCAGACAACCTGCGGTAGTACCGCTATTGATCCAACTAAATATGTCAGACTTCATTTGTGCAGGAATACAAGTTGAGCTCAAATGCTAAAAATACTCACCAATGGAGGTATATTGTTGGAAAACAGCTGTTACCATGGAAACCAGAAGAAATCTCAATATAAAGCCTAAATAAATCTTCAGTTTTGAGGTATAAATGAGGCTGTGTAAATAAGGGTATCTTAAATAAGTTCTTGTCCCAAACCAACAAAGTTGTATGAAGACAGCTGTTGCCATGGAAACCATGCAGGAAATTATGACACCTGACAGTTATGTTTTAAAAAATGATCTTTAGGTTTACACATGAAGCTATGTACAGTTGAACATACAGCTCAACTAATAAACATTTAAAATAATCAACAATATTTCACCCTGTGGTTTGGTCACATTTTCATCCTAGGCATTGTGTGTTTCCTTCTCCATTGCAAAGTTTTTCTGTCCTTCGGCTGAACTGCTCATTCCATCAGCTTCGTTGATATATCTGATATAAATCACAATTAGCCTTCATATACCAACTCCCGAAATATACATATTTCGTGTTGTTCCCTAATGATACCAGTAATTGAGAGATTATACAGGATCATAAAATTCTGAAGTGGATTTTAGGTAGTTGCCTTGTTTCTTAACTAATTGCTAGATTTTAAAACAGACCCTAACAAGTAGAAGATAGGAAGCCTTCACTATTCACTATGTGTGATGATGTTTGGTATGAACTAACCGCATTTAGCAAATGGTCAATATATTCCATGTAGAAAGCCGTGTTGCCAAGGTGACCTTTCATCATGCCAGCTCGTTTCTTAAAAGTTTAAGGAGCTTGTTCTTATTTGTAGTAATCTACTTCCAGAAAATACCTCAGGTCAAGATGTTACATCTGCAGCGGCCTTAGCAACCATTTATGGCGGGTCTCCAGATTCTAAAACGAGAAGGATCCATGTATCAGGTGTGTACCGGTACAGTATATCAATTGTAGGATTCATGAAATACAACGTTGTGATCTGTAAGCATTACATTGCAGATTTAATATTTTCCACTTCACATTTTCCACTTCACATTTTTCCACTCCACATCATTTCAACATTTATGCATATATATTTTTTGACGTGATTTTAATTGTGTAAAAGTTAGGTTGGCCTGACGTTTCGATCCTAGCAGGATCTTCTTCAAGGCTAAAGGTGATTTTAATTGCGTAGAAGTCCCCTATAGAACATAATAGCAGTATGGAGAGTGAACCAAACAGAACTGAATTTTTAAAAGTTGTCCTTAGAACATTAATAATTTTATAGATTAAATATAAAAATAAAGTTTGATAATTTCCTATTTAAGACCTAAAGAAGTGAAAAAACAAACCCTCTAGTATTCACCCTTTAGAATTCCTGTTTGCTAGTTTGCGATTATATTATTCTTCAGAGGAGGCCACCATTCCAGAGACTCCCAGCCCTATGAGGGAATCAGACAAGCGCCCTCCACGGGAAATCGAACCAGTTCCTCAACGGAACAGGATGACTCCTCGCAACGTCTTTGCGGTCAAAAAGAACCACCGAGTTGACAGGGAGCACAGAGAAAACTTACTGCAGTCTGAAGTGACGGTTTCAAGCAGGTGCTTTTAAACATCATTTGCAACTCTAGGACGAATCTTAAATAATAATAGAATGGCAATAATTATTGTAACGTTCAGAATAATATCTTAAGGCAGTTGTTTTACGACATTACGCAACTGCATGTGTGTATGGAAAAAACCAAACAACATGCTTTTTATACTTGGGTGGCTATCAAATATATAGTCTTAGCTCATTTTATTCACCATTTGGAAGACCATTACAGTACAATGGAGTTCTCCTATGTGAAAAACCACTTGTATTTTAGCAGGCCAGACTTGATACCCACAATCTGCTAGATGCTATTTTTATAGCAATTTTTTTTTTGGCTTCTAAAGCCACTGCAGCCTAACTCAACCATAGCACTCGTTTCTGTGTTGAAAATGTCATACTGCAACAATAAGAGAAAACTTCGAAAAAAATTGAAAAATGGAGGGCAGGTAAATTGTTCTGAAGTCTTCTTGAATGCTATATGGATGATGATTTCAACAGGTACGCAATTGATACCTAATTTTCAATTGGTTTTATTGACCTGAAATAAATTAAAATATGATATTTCAACTTTATATGGACAACACAGCTCAAAGACGAAATCCTGCACCATTGGTCTTGACAAATTTGTTATTCACTGTTAACAATTAAACAGTCAAACTGTACTTTTTTTCAACTTTTTTGTTAATTTGGCTTGCATCTGGTATAAAGTCTGACCTAACGACCTTGGTGCTAAACTAGTTTGTTCAGCCACTTTCATTGATGGTCTTCTAGTATTTGAAGGGTCATTATTCAAATACTAAAAAGTGTTATTGTCTTGTAAACTGCACTTGATATTGATTTGGTGTCCTATGTACTGTACATTAACATATCAAATCTAATTGTGGTCCAAAATTTACCTTAATAAGTGTCGTTAGGAAGTGTCTATAAGTAAATTAATAACCGGCCAAGGCAAAGCTTACTACAGACAGGAATCTCTCTTGGTATTAGTTGTTGGTTATTGCTCAACAAAGATTCAACTTTTATATGAAGTTTCATTTCAGTTTTTTTTTTCGGTTCTTCTTGAGCTTTTTTCGGTTTTTACTTTTCATCGATTGGCTGATGTTTGCTTGCAGATTCTTCTCATCGTCGACAACAATCGTCGAGACGGAGGAGGACACTGAGTCACCCGACCAATCAGAAGAAAAAGATGATGTAGTTCTTGTTCATGAGGACAAAGGTCACATCTACGAACCAGGTAGGATGGACGACATCGCCGACGAGCGGGCGAAAGAGGAACGGCCGGAATTACAGGACAGTATACGAGACCATCAACGGAAAGTCCGGGGTGCCACGGGGAGGCTCTGCGATAAAAACGTGGACAGGACGGGCGTGTTAGACTCGCTGCAGAAGTTTCGACATTCAGAATTCTACGAGGAACAAGTCCGGATCAAGAGGAAAACCGAGGAGAGGAGGCAGAAGACCCCACCGTCTTCTAAGAAAGGCGTCTCGGGTGTAACCAACAGGAAAGGAGGTGCATTCCATTGGTCCAGTCAGGTATCCAAGAGCGGGGTCGTTCAAAAGACGCTGGCAGACTCGATGAAGAGTCTTTGCACGTTCCATCGGAAGAGCAACTCACAAGTTATGAAATGGAAGGATTCCATTGACGATGCTGAACCTAAGACAGACAAGTGTGTCGCAAACAGCAGCCAAGAGAGTCTGTCCGATTCTCAACGTAGCGGCATTAAATCGAGTCAAGTCGAATCGGAGAGTGACTTTGCGGGGTCCCAGTCTTCCTCGAACGGACTCTCGTCTCAACGTAGCATCCCGACTTGCAGTATAGACAGGGATGGCCCTACTTTCAGTCAGCTGGTAGCAGATGGAAACCACTCGCCCGTCGGTAAGAAGGTCGACAATTCCGACGCAGAGTTAAGCCCCGGCGATAAGGAAATATGCGACTTGCTTGCCGACATGGTCGAGGAAGACGTCATCGCCGTCGGTAAAGATTGCGATAGTTCAGAGGGGTCCCAAAGTGGCAAAAATACAAAGTCAGACTCGTTAAGAGATGACGATGATGTGGTGACCTCCGTGGTAGAGGTAATCGATGGCTCTTCACGAGAACCGTCCTCAAACATCCACGGAACTCCAACTCTGCCGTCCCTCGGTGGAATCGAGGGTCAGGGAATGTGGCGTCAGAAGTCACCGTCCAACGATGAAAACAGTCCACCATTAGATTTACATAGGAAGCGAGGAGATGAAACCGTGAGCTCATATTTTACAAAGGTAAGGAAACTTCAGGAGTTTGCAGTATTTTAGTAAATCTTTCTCAATTCAGCCTTACCAGAATGTTTTGTTGTGGACTATATTTGTAATTTTGATGTCTCCTTAGAGACACCGCAGGGTGGTCCATGTTACGACTGGAAGTAATTCACGAAATAATGTCAGATCTCGTGGGATGGTGTACCTCACTGTGACTTGTCTGTATGTATGTATGTGTTTATGTATTTTAGATCCTCCTGCAAGCAGGAACTCGTGAAGAAGCCATCATTGGCTTATCAAAGCCGCAAGCTGACCGAAGTCAGTCTCTTAGAATCATATTTAAGTCCATGATTTATGAATTGTCAATTTTCAACAACTCTGTAACTGGACGACATACATTGATCTTGGAGTGACTCGAACTCAGAACCTTATGATTGAAAGGCACCGGCGTAAACCACTGAGCTAACATTCCCCTTGTACAGTAGGTGTCGTCTCAAGAAAACAATTAACTCCTACGGAACTCACAAAATCAAAATTTGATTGATGTAACGTTTTTTATAGAATTTCTAATAACTATAGCTAAGATCACTTAAGATGCAGGGACAGGCAATCCTGACACTGTTGATGTAATGATAGTTTACTGCATCAGTAATAGCAAACTCCTACAGTGACCTCGCATGAGCACCAATTAACAGTGATAAAAAAAAGTGCAGTTTTCGATAAAAGATTATACTGGTGATGGGAACCATTTGATATGCTGTTTCAAACAACAATTTTCTATGGTGTCCAAAAAGGGTTTGCTATGGTGCATCTCTTTAATCAGTAGCTGTTGTGTCATAGATGGTTGGCATGACACCACGTATACTTGGAATAGTGCCACATGGTGCCATATTTTGCACAACTGTCTGGTTTGGTGCCACAAAGGTTTAATGTGGTTCCAAAATTGTTGCCATGGTGTCACAAATCACAAATGATTGTCATTTTTGTGTTTAATGTAATGTGCCAGAATGGATTGCTATGGTGCCAGATTGGATTGCTATTGTACCAGAAGGGTTTGTTATGGTGTCAGAAGGGTTGCTATGGAATCAGAAAGGTTGATATGGTGTCAGAAGGGTTTGCTATGGTGCCAGAAGGGTTTGTTATGATGTCAGATAGGTTGCTATGGTGTCAGATGGGTTGTTATGGTGTCAGAAGGGTTTGTTATGGTGCCAGAAGGGTTTGTTATGGTGTCAGAAGGGTTGCTATGGTGTCAGAAGGGTTTCTATGGTGTCAGAAGGGTTTTTTATGGTGCTAGAATGGATTGCTATGGTGTCAGAAGGATTTGTTATGGTATCAGAAAGGTTGAGCGGTGCCATAATGGATTGCAATGGTACCAGAAGGGTTTGTTATTTTGTCAGAAGGGTTGCTATGGTGTAAGAAGGGTTGCTATGGTGCCAGAAGGGTTGGTTATGGTGCCAGAAGGGTTTGTTATGGTGCCAGAAGGGTTTGCTATGGTCTCAAGGGTTGCAATGGTGTCAGAAGGGTTGCAATGGTGCCAGAATGGATTGCTACTGTATGGTGCCAGAATGGATTGCTATGGTGTCAGAAGGGTTGCTATGGTGTCAGAAGGGTTTGTTATGGTGCCAGAAGCGTTGCTACGGTGTCAGAAGGGTTTGCTATGGTGTCAGAAAGGTTTGTTATGGTGTCAGAAGGGTTTGTTATTTCTGGTGCACTCTCCGTCCAATTCTTTTCCAGACACACTGTTGCTTCATAGACGCCGTAATGTTAAATAAAATCAATCATTTTCTGTTCTCTTCACAGGGCAAGGAAAATCAATCAAACGGTAAATATGAAGCATTAATCTTTCATCCTAGTTAAAACTCTAAACCTATCATCATATCAGTGAAAATAATACATACCTGTTTAAACCCTAAACAAAGCACCACACTATTATCAAATACATGAGTGCTTGTCAGTTGCGGCTTAAAGTAGAAGAGTGACTTGTTGAATTTACTACAACAAAATGTCTGGGAAGCAATACTATACTACACACCTTGACAAAAAAATCATTTCAAACTTTACTAAAAGTGGTAAAGAGATTGTAGAATTTGAGCAAAATGGTGAGATTCCTTCCACACTAGTCAAAATTATGGGAGTGAAAAGTGAGCGAAAGAAATTGTTGGATTTCTGCTCTCCCTCTGTTATTTTTGTAAACATTCTTTGGTTGGGTTGGGGTGGGGTAGGTTAAGACCCAAGATGGTGGCCTTGAAGCTATGCATCTTTGCAGAAAGGTTGCAAAAGAATTTAGTACCACTTGCATTTAGTACTTTTAACCAAAATCGCTCGTCACTTTGTGACAGGTCTTCTAATTGCTGTTTGCTCCAAATTTATTTCTCTGTAATCAATGCTCATTTTTCTTGTTTTTAGCCTCATGCAAAGTCCCAGGTCTTTCCAAGCGAAAGAAGCCTATTAAGAAGACTCCGTCCAGTAACCAGCAGCCAACACTCATGGCATTTATGAAGAAAAAGAGTGCTTTTGGGTAAGTTAATAGATTTTAAAAAAAAACTTTTTGTGTTGGCGAGACTGAATATATGCCATCGACACATTCAGAAGTGAACCATCTTCAGCCAGGTAGATGGTTTGTTTGCACAGCCTGAAAAAAAAAGCATTGATGGTGTTACAATAACAAAATGAAAACGTAACAGTTGGGTTGTATGGTATTGTAGTATAGCAACAACATTGTAGAACAGCATGTCTAAGGAGAATGGAAGGATCTGGTCTGGTTTGTGAAATTATTCAGAAATACATGAATACGTGAAATCACATGAATTTATATTGTGAATTTATACGTGAAATTTATACGTGAAATTCGTGAAATTATTCAGAAATTTGTTTTATGAGCTTGTGCATAATCAGACTTATCAGGAATCATTTGAAAAAGGTTTGGGAAAGAACACAATATAAAATGAAGTTATGCGAGAATTTGAGGAGGGGGTGGAAAACAATATATTGCGAGAGTCAAAAGTCCCCCTCCCTCCCCCTCCCTCCCCCTGTCCCCATCCTTTCATTTCTCCCTTCGAAACACACTTCTAGTTGGTAGAAACAGTTGATAATGAAAACACTTAGATGAAATTTTCATGGTCTAAAAGACAGGACTAAACTATCAACTTCACAAGGAAAATGTTTTTGTTTTTAATGTGATCTATCAGATTGCAAAGACAGTTTTTTACCTCTCCCTACCCCACCCATGCCCCCACCCATACCTCCACCCATACCCCAACCCATACACCCATACATCCACCCAAACCTCCACCCATACCTCCACCCCACCTGCTACAAGTGCTGGCAGCCATTGGAAAATGAACCTTTCTCACGCATCTCAAAAGTATAATTATCAGTAAGTTTATAGAAATTATGAGTATTCGAACCAGTATCTTTTTCAGTTCAAATTTTATCCATCAGTACGGGTACTTTAGGGTGATATCGTAATCGTTTATATATGCTGACCGTTTTGTGTTTATATCTAATCGTGCAGGTCGAGCCGTCCAAGCCCAACAGACGAGAAGTTGCCATTGTCACCGTCAAAGATGGAATCCGATCGAAATATCACTCCCGAATCAGATAACCTTTTCACTCTCAATAAAGCCTCAGCAGTTAGAAAGACCATTTTCAAGTGACATTCCACAGATCTATGGCAAGACATTTTTGGGTGAAATTTTTTTTTTTGGGGGGGGGGAATTTAACTCTACTCGTATAGTGATTAAGGAGAGTGTATGAAGCATAAAGGTACCGTCATTTTGAGTTTGTGAATGATATTTATGGAACCCAGAGGATATTACTCAAACTGAGGTTGGAATCGACCAATTTAAGACACTCTCTACAACGTTTTCATCAATAGGGCATTCAGGGATATTAAAGACTACTGCTATCATCTGACATTGTTGTACCTTAATATCACTTCAAAGTTTGGCGAAATGACAATTAAAATGGCTGGACGTACTAGTCTATCACAGGCCACTAGTATTTCAGTTGCAATGTCAAACTGAAAATATGAAAATATAAAAGAATGCCATGTTATTGCAAAACATTTCTTTACTCATTTTCAACTTTTTTTATTCATTAATATCCTAATTAGTTTACCAATGTTGAGTTTCATACCTCTTTTTTTGATTTTTTTCTTTCTGTATCATTTTAGGCCTTATTTGTCTTCGTGAAGATGTCCAACAAAAATGTATGATTTTAATTTATTATTATTACTCTTCTTTTTTTTTTATCTAGGCCTAGATAAATTGTACATCATATTTCATGTTTGTTGCTTTTTACGCCAAAATTATTGTCCTTTTTTTTTACCAAAATAAATACGCAATATTTTCAAAACGTCACTATTTGATTTGTGTTTCCGCTTTCAAATTAGGATTTAAATGATCTCCCTTTTATCGCAGAACCCTTACCAACTTTCCCTCACCTTCAGAACCTCACTTCACCCACAACTTCCCTCCCTCGCCCCCATGTGTATCTTCCCCTGCATCCCTCACACATGTGGTAAGTTAATAATACAAATGTGACAGTGTGTGTAGTATCACCCTGGTGGGTGGGTCTAAGTCAGTTGGGGTTATTTAATCCTTTTCCATCTCCAATGCTCTTCTAAATCGCTAGAACCCAAATGCAAGTAGAACTGCATTTGCCCGCAAATATGCAGTATTATGGTGTGCATGGAGTGCTTGCAGTATTAGGTAGAACTTTTCGGTTGTTCGTGGTGTTATTTTTTGGGCGGGGTATAGTGTAGCGCCCCCAACAGGTTGTAACTAGCCGAGCGACTGTGGGTTCGATAGGGCCGCTGTCGGCCACTCTATGTCAAGATCAATGTGGGGCAACTACAAGTTAACACAACTTGAACCAATAAAATACAAACAAATAAATTGAATTTTGTACTACCAATCAATTTAATACAAAACCGATGCCCACCTTGGGCAGGTGTCTACAAACCAAGTTATATATTACTCGAGGTCATCGCAGTGACCCACCTCCCAATAAGAATGTAGCAATGTGATAAATGAATACTTCACCTATAGGCAATAAATCACTAACGAAGTTAGTGATAGAAAGAAATAAACTGCCCAACTTACACCATAACCTGTTCCCTATATTACCAATATTTAATTAATAACATTGCAAATGCACAAAAATCTCAGCTTATAATTTACATAAATAATAGTGAGACGTACGTGCGAAGTCCGTGGCCAAACGTATAATTACGAGTCCTAAAATCTACAATACGTAGGCGTTGCCTCGGGGAAAATTCAACCCGAATCGAAGCCAGCTACAAATACAAGAATAATCCCGCAGGATGAAGCGATAATATCGTCCGACGCAAACACCCTGTTCCCAAACTTTTAATGGGTGTAGAGTAATCATTTAAAGGGATTCAGAGAAACGGGGAAATACGCCCCAATATTATATGAAAAAGGACTCGGACTTGCCTAAACAATGAAAGAACATTTAACTTACTTAACGAACTGGCCAACGAACCTCACTGGGCAGCGGCTAACACCAAAAACATAACACACTCTTGGAAACCAAAATTGCAAGTACACTAACTTAGTACAAATACTGACTCGAAACCTCGGATATTCGCGTGGCTCGAACATTCCACATAGCATACGAAGGAACCAGACTATTGTCACGAGAGCTGGACAGCTGAAAGGGAGATTGGAAACAAAGGAATAAAATAGCATGTGAAACTACAACAATTCACTACACATATAAAAGATATTAAATCAAACAGACCCCCAGAGAACAATAAAACAATACACACAAACAGTACAACTACTCCAGCAGTGATGCCACCTATGTATGGAGGCGTTTACGTGACGCCCCTCCGGGCGTCACAATAGTGATGTCGGTACCTACAAAGTAAGGGCGCTTGTGAGCGCCGTGACAGACTCGGAATAAGTTGGCTAAGCAGCTAGCCTCTGAAACTGCAAATTTACAGAGACTATATGAAACTTAAAGTTTCAACGTCCAGTCATTTAGGTATCGTTCAATTGGCCAGTAGTGACAATATTGTAGCGCGCAAGCGCTCTACAAATAGGCCAATAATGCTCACTGCGGGATCGATCTGCCTCGGCGACATGAAGTGTAAAGTAAAATGACGGAATGGCCCGAATCAATTCGACCACCGTTTCGTTTAAAATCGTGGTTAATCGAGTAGTGTGCGCGCGCGCGATGAATACCTATAGCTACGGACTGATCAAGAGTTTGCCAAGTTCAAGTCGCGTCGGTTTCAGTCGGAAGAAAGTAAACCTGTAGCTATGGAGCTGTAAGCATTATGAAAAAGTACATCAACACGGCAAGGTTTTGTGGCTTTCAAGATCATCTACATCAATGCCAAAATCTTCACAGCAAGTAAAACGGAAATATGTTTTTTTCAAAATACTATTAATTTTGTTTCAAATACTCCATAATGATGCAAGCAAAATGTTCTTCATGTCAACAGAATGGCACGCAGTTTTATATTTTGTAAAGTTTTGCTGTCTTGTTTTGTTATAGGCAAAACAAATTTGCATACAAAGAGTGATGAATGACAACATGGTGGTATTGATCCCCATGCATATACCTCAATGTCCTTATACCGGAAGAACATTGAAATTAAGCTAACAAAGAAAAATTTCAAACAAGATCTTACTCTACAATTGTTGTTGTACATCTACAGTGTCTTCCTTGTGGTTCCTTAATCCTATCCATTATATGGCTCCGTCTTCGAACACCAAGATGTAGTTTCGACTAGGATTGACGCATTGTGCAGTCTTGTGTGATGTATATACACGATAAAACGTGTACCGAGTTGGGGCGAAACTGGCGTGGTGTAGCATTAACTGGTATATACTGTCCGTCGCCCTATCATTATTGGTTCTCGGTTGAAATCCTCACCCGCCAGGAACAAGATTCTCTTTCAAAATGGCTGCTTTGCGGTATTGTTGAGCGGAGTATTCCATGGATTTGGTCATTCTGGTTCGCTGATTGGGAACTGGTTTAGTTCTGTTCAATCAATGCTTTCGAAACTACGTTCAGATATGTATATCACTACATTGATGATGAACGGAGTTTTTTCCCCTTCTGTCTGTCGCTTGAATTACTCTGCAATGCACTTTTATGATCATCATTAACATTATCAAAAACATCCATGTATTTCTGTAATATCTACACAAAAACAATTGCAATTTATGTACAGCACTTGAAACTGACAAAACCAATGTCTCATCTGTATTAAAATGTAAATGTAAATGTATATATATGTAT